>JAODAL010003131.1:0-179879 GCA_025379985.1 Phyllomedusa bahiana
ACATCACAGATTTAGACAATTGGATGTCTGTTGCTGTTTCACAATATGGTTAATGTTTTCCGGCTAACACACTTTAATTTGTGAAATATCATGGTCCTGTTTGTAAAAAAAATTACTATCATTAAAGTATAAAAAAAAACAATTTCTTTTGTACAGCTGAATGACCTTTTCTGTAATACAAAAAAAACATTTTAGAAAACGAAATACCCTTTTTTAATATTTCTGCCTAACAATTTAATTAGCAGTACATGACCTACAGTATCACCATTATCTGCCTCTGACAAGAACTTTGTTGTGTTACATAGAACAGCAGTTCTTGACATGCTGAGATTACTGTTCAATTTTGACAGCCCCCAAAGTGAAGAAAATTCTTATGAAGGCAGAGGCTGCCAACTAAATTTTACTCCAGAAAAAAAACAAAAACTATTTTTCATTTTGTTTGAATAGGCAAAGGTTATGGAAATTAAATCAAGATAATTCAACAGTCTTCAATATTAATGCAAAAGATCTAAAGGAAGTGGGGAATAAAGCACTCGGAAGAAATTGTTTATAAAATCTTTGCATTTATTTAACCTTCCTCTAGTGTTAGCTTTCTGTTACTCTTTCTTATGTTAACGGGACGGTTTTGACCCGTGTCTTAAAATTTCACCCTGGGAAATACCTAAAGACAGTTATTTATGATCCAATTTGTTCTTACCTCTTATTTTACCTTGTTAGGGTTTCTCATCCATGGAAGGATTGATTTTAATATTTTTGTTGTGGCCCCCTGGGCCTTTCATTTGAGAGCGTATCCTTCATTTTCAATATAAAAATATTGTCAAATGAACCTCAAGAGAATAATATAAACTTAAAAAATTTGTTATATTACCTGACTATTACTAAAGGGGTTTTAGAACACATTTCTTAAATGTAAAAAAAATATACATATATATATTTTATATTATTAACTCTAGTAACATCTTATGGTGTTACGGGTCGTTTTTGACCCCATATCTAACTACTTTATGAAAAAAGGCAAAAAAACAGACTTTTTTTTAATAGAACTTTAATACAAATAAAAGATGAAAATTACATTAACATTAATAGCAATAATAATAAAAAGTAGCAAATCAAATCAACAGAAATCAAGTACTAGTTTTTAGATGCATTAGTATTTAGATGCATGTGTGGCAAAAAGTGACACTTTTTGTGTGTTCTTTGCAGAGGTATTTTTGCAGGCGAAGCACGATGTGTTTGTCTTTCTGCCCTTATTGCTAGGGCAGACCTGACACCTCTTTTTTTTAGAATCAAGTGGTCTCACTGGGGTTGTGGCTGTTGTGGTTGATGTTGAGGCAGGGCTGGTTGAGGGATGTTTGGTGATGGTGCTCTTTGTGTTTGCTGTGGGTGTGGGCGAAGCACTTGTTGAGCTCTGGAGTTGTCGGACCAAGGCTGCAGCGGCTGAGTCTCGGGGCACCCGTTCCCTTTGGTCAATGTGCGCTTGACAAGGGATTTTCCCTAGTTCCTCAAGAAACACCCCTCCACTTGTTTTTTTTCCCTTGAATTCCACCCTTTGGGTGAATGTGGGTCCCAAACACAAAATGCATTGTATGCTGACACATAAAGGGATGTTGGAAAATACAACCATTGGCCATCTCCTAGTCATTCGCTGGCAAGTGTAGGTGGCAGTCAGCTTGTCCAGGTTGTCGACTCCTCCTTTGTTTTTGTTATAGTCCAGGATGATCCTGGGCTTTTTGTCACTTCCTGATGACACAGCTGCATCTTTGTGAAGTGTGGACATCAGTAACCACATTCCGTCGTTTTTTGGGGCAGTATGAAACAGCAGTGGTGGTGTCCCGTAAAAACAAACTTTGAGGAAAGTGGAGCCCCGCCTTCATCTGCAACAATTCAGAGGGCAGCCTCAGGTTTGTTTTTTTTTTTCACTGTGCCCACCATGGTGATTTTTCCTCCTAGAAGTTTTTGTCCCCAAGGGCATAGCTGGTAAAAAAATTGTCAAAAGTAATTTTGTGACCCTGCAGTCCAGTAGTCATATCAAGGACTACACGTTTTCCTTGTATTTTTTCAGGGATGCCGCTTGCAGACTTGCATGTGTAAATCTGTAGATTCCATGCATAGCTAGTTTTTGCATCACAAGCTGCCCAGATTTTTATGCCGTATTTGCCTGGCTTACTTGGCATGTATTTTCGGAAGGGGCAATTTTTCCACGGAAAGGGAAAAACGTTTTGTCTACTGTCACCTCTGGCCCTGGGTTTTAACATTTAGTGGAAGGAGCTGCACCCATTTCTCCCAAACATCCTGATGGGAGCAAGTTTGTCAGATTTTGTTCTGGTTTTCTCTGTTGTCAAATCTGAGGACTCTTGATATCATTTGAAACTTTTGAAGTGACATTGTTGGCCGGAAAATATTCCTGCCTGTCGATGTGTCCCAAAGACTATCAGTGGCCTCATTGCAGGATTTGTACACTTTAGCAAGGAGAAGAACACCAATGTAGGCATCCAGGTCATCATCATGAAGGTCATTCCACATGTTGCCGTGGACTTTTTTCCTTCAAGGTTTGTCATAGCAATAATGACTTTTTTTTTTTGACAATGGCATAAACAGATCAAAACATGTCCCTTTATGTCACTTTCTCTTGTCACAGCAAACCTTGTGATACCAGGGGTTTATTTTTATTTACATTTGCAGCATCTGCCCTGCCATGTACATCTGGAGGTACTGAGTTCCAAATGATCTTGCCACTTTTGGATTTGAATCTTTCAGCGGGAGCAGCTTCAGCACCGGTGACCTCCTCATCAGAACCCGATCAGAAACTGTCTGTGTCTTCCGGTTGATACTCCACATCATCTTCCTCCTCAGAAACCTGTTCATCTGTATCAGTTTTGCTGCTGGGGTTTTCCCCCTGATTCATTATCATCCAAGATAAATCCAGAATTGGCTTGGGATCTAATCTTCTCCTCATTGTTGCTGGTGTAAACTGAAGATGTATACTCTGCAAAGTACCAACTGTAAGCTGATTTGGCCATACTGCCTGGACATGTCCCTAACTCAAGTTGTTGGAGGAGAGCTGGTTGTGGGCTGTTGGTTTATATTGTGTTTATGAGTTCAGTTTTGGGACTTATTATTGTTTTTTTACTCTTATTTTAGACCTGGGTAGAAATTGACCCCAACAACACAAATGCTATAATTTTAATAATAGCATTTTAAAAATTTAGTAAAATATTTTATTTTATTGTATTTTGTTTAAAAATAAGTTCCTGAAAAAGTCAAAAAGTCTTGATGCAATAAACAAATGTATGTAGAATTTGTATGCATTTAAAACCTAAAAGAAATTATCAGACGTCTTTCAAGCAAACCTGCTCTTAGTTGTTGCTACATACAACTGTCATATGAACACACTTATGTGCACCAATGGAAGAACAAATTCATGTCACATGATCTCAACACAAACATTAACACAATTAAATATATATAGATCTTACTTAAAGTACAGCAGTTTGTGTTGCGTAATCAATGTTCAATCCATAGCATGAAAACTTATGATATATTAATCTTTAATAAATCTAGAAGTCAGAAAGATTTATGTGCATTTGAAATAAAGCTGTGTATATCACATACATGTAGGTACTCTCAAACTATGTCTACCATATCATGTAAAAAAACTTTAACCCTTTAAGGTCTAAGCCTGTTTTGGAGTTAAGGACCAAGCCCTTTTTTTCAAATCTGACATATGCCACTTTATCTGTGAATAACTTTTCAATACTTTTACCTATCCATGTGATTGTTTTCTCGTGAAACATTGTGCTTTAATTTAGCAATTTATTTTGGTCGATAAAATCCTTGTTTAGGTGTGAAAAATATCAAAATGTGAACATTTTGAAAAATTTACCATTTTCAAAGTTTAAAAATTTCTGTGTGCAAGACACATAGTCACACCAAAAAAAGTAGTAAATAAGGAACATCTACCATATGTCTACTTTGTGTTGGCATGATTTTTTTAAACATCCTATTATTGTTTAAGACATTTGGGGACTTTGAAATTTAGTAGCAAATTTTAAAATTTTTGAAGAAAGTTTGCAGAACAGATTTTTTTTGGAACCAGGCCACTTCTGATGTGGTTTTGAGGGGCTTGTATATTAGAAACCCCCATAAATGACCCTATTTCAGAAACTACGCTCCTTAACATAGTGAAAACAGCATTTAGGAAGTTAATTAAGCCTCTAGGTATTTCGCAGAAATTAATGAAAAGCGAAGGTGAAATTTCAAAATTTTAACTTTTTTTGCAGATTTCTGATTTTTGTTCATTATTCATTGGAACCACATAGATT
This sequence comes from Phyllomedusa bahiana, assembly GCA_025379985.1. Classification (NCBI taxonomy): domain Eukaryota; kingdom Metazoa; phylum Chordata; class Amphibia; order Anura; family Hylidae; genus Phyllomedusa; species Phyllomedusa bahiana. Next base: position 4,323 of record JAODAL010003131.1, read on the forward strand.
TTACCAAGAAATCACAACTCAATAATGATTCTCCTTATTATGCAGTTTTTAGAAATATCCCACTTGTGGCCCATATATGCCTTTTGACTCTTCCACAGGCCTCAGAATTGAAGGAGCACCTTCTTGTTTTAGAATATTTTTCAGGCTTTATTGGGGTAGTGATGGGCAGTGACAGATGTGGGAACAGAAGTTACAAACTGTCTTTTTAACTGATCAGACTGATCAGACAGCTATAATAATATGAGTGAGGGGAACAGGGGTTAATTTTTGGCAATGGCAATGAAGGCAATGAAGGCAATTTTGACAGGCAATGAAGGGGTTAATTTTTGTTTGTTTTTCACTGTATGAGGCAGTGATGATCACTGGCAGAAAATTGCTGGAACTTTAAAGTGGCAAACTGTCTGATCAGACAGCTGCCACAAATAGATCACAGGGGCAGTGAAGTGATTAGGCTGTGACAGCCCAGATCGCAGAACAGGGCAATAGGACCCAGCACAGAAAAACGATCTCCTCACTCTCTCTTGCAGAACACAGCCTGGGACATGTATCATCTGTTATGGGTGAGTCAGCAGACTGACTGACCAATCCCAGCGATCCTCAGCATGGGACTGCAATGATTGATCACCTGCTGTGAAGCTGAGCTAATTAGCTGTCAGAAACAGCAATTAGCAGGGAGCTTTCACCTTATCTCTGCACAGGGAAAGCTTTCATGACATTCCTGGATGTCATGGTGCATTAACAGGCAGTGAACCTGACGTACAGACGTCAGGGTGCCTTAAAGGGTTAAATGGATGTTTGTCATGTATATGCACTTTTTCTGGTATAATACCTTTTTAAAAAGGGGGAGTTTTCATTTTTAGCTGAAGAGTGGCTTTTATTGGTACCATTTTGGAATGCACGCAACATTTTGATATATTTTATTAAAATTTTTAGGGGATGTGAAATAACCCAAAAAAACCACAATTTAGTTTTTGGAATTTTTTTTCCTTCTATGGTGTTCAGCCTATGGTATAAATTATATGACATTTTAATAAATCAGACTTTTATGGACGCTGGCAATACAATTTTATGTAACTTTTTGTTTTATTGTAAAATGAAAAAGGGGCAATTTCAACTTTTTTAAAACTTTTTTTTTACTTTCACATTTAGACCACCTAGGCTGATTGACCACTATTTGACCACTAAGGAGCTCGCTCCATTCCCTGCTGTTAGCTCCAAGTGTCAGCTGTAATTAGCAGTCGTCATCCGCCACCTATTTAGCGGACTTACTGATTAAGACCACTACATAGGTCCGTACTTACTGACGCATACGTCCATTGTTGGTAATGGGTAAGCCCTAAAAAGAAGCAATTTTCTTTGTTTTGTTAAAGGGGTTGTCTCATCAAAGAGTGTTAGCAACTACTCTTCTCTGAGTGGTGGGGTTTTACCTTTCTCTGCTGCTCAATATGTCCTACTAGAGACAACTCCACATAAGAGCATAGTAAGACTTATAGTTTATATTACGAAATTATACTATTAAATAAATTTCCACAGCCCTTTTGAAAGATATATATTTTTGAGTGCATTTCATAGAAATAGAAAATTAAGAAAAAAGTAATACCCAAAGAAATCCACTGATGAGGATTACATATTAAATATGTTCCTCTGTTAAAGAAAAATGTACAAAACTGTGTACTTTCTTTTGATTACTAAAATGGACACCACTTCTAATGAGGGGGAATTAATGGACAACTAATAATTAAATATTCCTTATGCTTCCTCCTATACTACCTCTCTTTTTGTTCTTTTCTTTTCTTTTTCTATTGAAGATTAAGGCGACATCATGAATTTGCATGCGCCATTTTTGTAACATCGCGCCAACATCACACCAGTTCTAATATGAACAATAATAACGACAATATGAATGAAAGTGTTATGTGCCAAACAATTTTGGAGCACAAGAATACAATGTTAAACCAACATTCAAAGTTGGCGCTTAGAGTGTAATGCGTTCAAACTTTGTAAGGAAGTTTTGCACTAAACTTGGCACATTAAAGTTCAAATATCGATGTATTTTCCTCTGATCAAACAACTCCCGTACCGCTACTTTGCTTTTCTTTTGTACTTTCCTGCATGCTGCAGATGTCTACCACACCAGATAATTAAGACACAGGTGAGTCCAAAAGGTTAATGAAGTTTTCAAATATTGAACATTGATCAACTTGTCCCCTTTCTAACATGACATTAATGCTTTGAAAGGCAAAGCTCAGACGATTTTGTGAAACATATTGATCAGCCAAAACAAAATCCACAATGCATTGCTAGTGTGAATGCATGGCCACTTCTCCCTGTTGTACCAGACCATGATTAGAACAATGCCCAGTACTGCACTCATCATGAACTCAGCCCAATAAAGTCCGGGGGCGTAACCATTTGGGGCGAAGCCCCTTTAAGGGGAGCGCCGCATGACCCGCGCAGCGTTCCGAGGCCAGAGGTTTAAGGGGGGTGGAGTCGAGCGTGGCACGAGGGGGCGGAGTCAGTTTATAAGCTGAGCCCCGCGCCGCACGGGCTCAGACGCAGGGACAGTGTAAAGGAAATCAGTCTACACTGCTGCGTAGCGCATATAAAATGGCGGACAGCGTAGAGGAGATGCGGGGTGAAGTTAGGAGAATGGGGGGGAGCGGCGGCTGCCGCTTGGTTGGAGCAACATTAGTGGGGTTGCACTGGTGGGAGGGGAGGGTGCCGCCCCGCTGCGGTGCTCCTTCTGCCGCCATGGTAGGCTGAATCCCCAATAACCCCCCCTAGGCCTGGGCTACGTGTAGGCGTCCGACTCGCCCTCCGGAACGCCTGAGCCTTGATGTGACCCCCAGGGCGCCGTGTTGTGCGCCGTCGGAGCCCCGCGGGGCAGCCGACGCGCTGCGTCAAGGTGTCGGTACGCGTGATCTCGTCCCGGGAGAATCCAGCTAGGCGGGCGGGCCCCCAGCGGAACACAGCAGGCGGCAACCCAGCCCTGGGTTTAACTGCTGGGGTTCCAGTCGTCCAGTGGTTCCGAGTCGGCAACGGCGGGACCCCTAGCGAGTGACCTGGTTGGGGGCCCGCCAATAGAGCGTCATCGGAAGAGGACAGCTGGATCAGAGCGGGGACGTCAAGTCGTTGGTTGTGACAGAGGCTTTGATGGCCGTCCTGGAAGGGCTGAGCCTTGGTTTCGTTCAGCACAGGGGCCCACCCTGGGGGTCCCTGCAGCGGGGGATGAATATCGGAGGCTGCGAGTCGGTCGGTTCACATGCGGTGCAGGATCCACATCGGTTCGTGTTCGATAGGACGTGCGGATCTGGAGGGTACGCCAAGGACGTGGTGACGGTCCCAGGGATTGGGCAGTCGGCGGCTGAGGGATCACAGCTCCCGTGCAGCCTGGTGAGTTTCCTTCTATTTTACTGTAGCACCAGTCAGGGCATGCGTCGCTGGTGGCGACCGACAGGTCTAGCTTTAAGGGGTCAGAGGTTCCGCGTGGCAGTATTTGGCGAGTAGTTGCAGGTATTGTTTGGCGTGCGTTTTCCGGGGTGCGACGGGTTCAGTAGGACAGGTGATCCCTGTTATCAGCCTGGGGGGCTCCGTGTCTAGGGACCGGTAGTATCTGCCCTCACCAATGTGGGGTGGGGGAGTTGGGGGGAGAGAAAGTTCGAGGAAGTGGGTGTTGCAGTGTCGGTGCAAACGGAGCAGGATACGGTGGGATAGGAGCGTTTAGACGACAAGGCGAGATGCGAATTTATGTATGTTTTCATGGCCCGTTTAGGCTCGCATCTAAAGAAGGAGGTGAGGATAAATCTGCAGGACGAATACGTCAGATTTTTTATCTCTGCACCTCTTGAAATAAATGTAATTTGCAAAGGGTAAAGCCGCGAGGAAAGCAAGAAGGAAGAGGAGGAAAAGCGAAGGTGGCGGTTAAATAATACCGCAAACCTTCCAAAATTGGATGGCAGGCGTTTTGCCATACTGGCAAAGTGTTATAGGGGAAAAGGCCCGGAGAATTGTCCGATTGGTTTGCTACTTAGATTCCATAGCTGAAGCGCAGCGGTATATGGGGGACAGGCATGGCTCAGATATGACGAACAATTTCGTCAGAGGAAAGTGCATTTAGCCGGCAATCCGATGGACAAGAAGGAAATCGGGTTGTGGCTGCGGTTGAATGGCCCCGATGCGTTAATTGATAGCCCTTTCAGGGAGGACAGCTGCTCCGGGCAGCAGGAGGGTGCTGGGGTCGGTATGGGGGGATTTCCCAGCGGGACTTCAGTCCGGGGTCTGCTGGCAAATTTACACGACAGTCAATGTCCGATTCGGGTCGGCTTGCCGCTTTAGGCATGTATGGCTTCAGTGTGCATTGCCGCTTATTCGATGGGGCATCCGATGTTTACGGAAAGGGAAAGGGAGGGTTTCATTGTTTCATCAAGGGGGAGATCCCAAATGACCTAATCGGCGATGGAGCCGTACCTAAAAAGGGTTACACAAATGGGGAGGCTGCGCGATGGCTGCCCTTTTTCCGGGAAAAGGCCCTACCCGGGGGCAAACCCCTCTTTGGGCCCCGGAACGAACCTTTGACCGCAGATCTACATCCTTTCCTCAAAAAGAATTCCGCAGCTTTTTTCGGGGACCCTGCGCGAGCATTTTTCCCCGCGAGACGGCGCTATAAAAAAAAACCCCAAAGGGGGAACTCCCTTTTGGGGGGATTATCCCGGTTAAATTTCCCGCACCCAAAGCCTCCGAGCTGCCCTTTGAAGGGACCCGCCCCTGTGCCACATGCAGGTAAAACCCGGGGCCCCTTTGGTCGGATTTCGGAACTGTCCCGTCCAGGCGGAAAAATCTCTCCTCTACTGCGCCGGGTCCGGACCTTTTTCCCCGCGGGTTTTTTATCCGCAGGGGTCCTCAGCGGGCCGGGGAAACGCTCGCCCCTTTAAGGGGCTGTGGGAGAGGCGTCCCTAGGTCCCCAAGCCCCCCCTTCCTCCACGACGTTGTTCCCCAAGTGGGGGTAACCCACGGAAGCGAGCCTACCCTCTAGGGGCCTCCCCTTTCGGACTGGGTTTTCCCCCGGGGAACTTTATTCAGGGCCGCCCCTGGTGTCACGCTCCCCCGCTTGCCTTTGACCATCGGGAAAAAGGGCCGTTGTTTTATCTTTTTCCTTGGGGGGGAACCCCTCAGCGACTCCTTTTGGGTTTTTATCAGAGGCCAGTGACCCTCCGTTTTGGGGCCTGCACACAGAAAGATCTCCTTCCAACTTTCCCTTTTTTGCCTCGCGTTTCCTTCGGCGATCCTGTTGGGGCTACCCGGTTCCCAACCCCCGCCCCTACCTTGAAGGGAAACAGGGCCAAGCCCCTTCGTTGGGGTTCGGAGTGCCAGGAACTTTGTTTGGGGGCACCATCCCCGGTGTCCCTTTCCCCTCCTCCCCAAAGTCGTCCGCGGGCTTCTAAAAGGCCCTGCCAGCGGAGTACCAAATTTTGGAGATGTTTTTCTCGAGAAACAGGCTGAGAATTTTACCTCCCTCATCGGCCGAAATGACTGTCCCATAGACCTCCCCCCGGGGACCAACCCTCCCCCGGGGTGGGGTCTATCCTCCCCTTTTTGGTGCCCGAGACCCGGGCCATGTTGGCCTACATACAGGAGAATTTTTTAAAAAAAGGGATTCATATGAAAAATTCTCCCCCCGCCTGCCGGGGGGCCGGGGCTTCTTTTTTTTTGCCCGAAAAAAGAGGGTTTCGTTTTCGCCCCTTTGCATTGATTACAGGGGGCCCAAAAAAATCACTTTGAAGAATCGTACCCCCTCTCCCCCTGATATTTTAGCTCTTCAAACCCCCCTTCCGGGGACCCCGGTCTTTCCCCAAAATTAATCTACGTGGAGCCTAAAAACCCACCCAAAATTTTCTTGGGGGGAAAGAGTGGAAAATGGTTTTTCAACCCCCGGGACGGGCATTTCGAAAAATCCCTTAAAATCCCTTTTTTGGGGGCGGGTGAACCCCCCGGGCCCGGGGTTTTCCAGGGGTTTGTCAATGAGTTTTTTCCCGGGATTTTGCTGTACCCCTTCGTCATTTTATACCGGGGACGATTTTTTTTTTTTCTCCCTGCCCAAACAGACCCCCCCAAAGAAAAGTGCCCCGGGTTCCCTACGGCGCCTGCGGAAAAACCAAACTGTAGGGCCAAAAGTTGGAAAAGTGCTGTTTCCCACCGGGCCACCTTCCTTTCCTGGGGAAACATGGGTCCTCTAAACCGGGGGGTTTTCAATGGACCCTGCGAAACTCCCCTTCCCGTTTCCAGAAAGGGGGCCCGACCTGCCCGGTCCCTCCCTGGGGGGGGGGGCCGATTCAACGTTTTTTAAAGGATTCGCCAACTACTACCTCCGGGTCCCCCCTTCAGTTTCCCCAAATTTTTGGGGCGGGCATTTTTTTCCAGCACATTTTTTGCCTTCATGGTTTCCCCAAATCCCACATGCCCTCCGATCGGGGCGTCCCCAATTTTTCTCAAAAACTGGCGTGCCCCTTGTTTTCCCGGTTGAAAAATTAAAGCTGGTTTTTCCCCCCTTCCGCATATTTTCCCCCAGACAAAGGGGCCCAGGGGAGAGGGTAAACCAATCTTGGGGGAGAAACTACGCCCTCCTTCTTGTCCAAACGTTCAGGCAACGGGTTTCCGAATTCTATCTTTCCCGAGTTCTCGGTATAATCCCCCGGGGACTTTCCCGACTCAACTGGCCGCTCCCCATTTTTTTCCCGGCCCAGGGGGCTTCTCCCCACGCCCACCCCTTCCCCTTGGCTTCTGCCTCCGGGGCCCCCGCCCGGTGAAAACCAGGTTCAAGTTTATCATTTCATCTGGCGGGGAAAACCCGACAACCCTTTAAACCTCCGGGCTTCACCGAAAGAAAAATCCCCAAAAGCTGCAAGAGGAGAAGCCCTTTCCCCCCAAAAATTTCCCCCAGGGGAAAAAGGGTGTGGCTCTCTTCTAGATACATACATTTCAAGACCCCCAACTTTAAACGGGTTTCCGCTTTTTCTGGGACCTTTCGAGTACTTTGCAACAACTGAACCCGGGGTCCTATAAAATCTGCCTGCCCCGCTCTCCGGGGTTCCCAACGCATTTCATGTCTCCCTCCCCAAAGCCGTTTGGGCCTGAAACCCATTCTCCCAGGGGGACGCTGCCCCCCTTTTTCCCGGTGTTAGAACCCCCCGATGTCTTTGAAGTGGGAAAGGGCAACTTAGATATAAAACCATCAAGGGGGAAACGATTTTTTCCCTTTTAGTTTTAAAGGGGTTTTTTTGGCCCCGGGAAAAGAGGTTTCCCGGGTACCCGGGGTCCCCAAAATCCTGGAAAATGAGACCTGATCCCAGTTTTCCCTTCAGCCCAAGGGAAAAGGGGGGACCTAAAAAGGGGGGGGGACTTTCACGGGGGGCCTCCGTCCCGGGCCCCCAAAAGGGGCCCCGGGCGCACCCTGTTTTGCCCTCCCTTTTTTTGGTGCCGGGGCCCGGGGGGCGACGCTGTCTGGGAGGACCGGGGGCAGTCCCGCAGCAAAACATGTACCCACCTTTACCTCGTTCCTGTCCCATCCCCGCGCCCCTGCCGGCCAAGGCCCCCGTGCCCCCCCTTCCCCTAAGGCGCGCGCGCACTTTGGGTTTTTTCTCGAGATTTAAAAAAGGGGCCCGCTCCCCTTAAAATTTGGGTTTAAATTTCCAGACCCCCCTCCTCTATTTAAGGTTACACTCACGTCCCCTCCTGTGCTGGATCTTTGTTGCCTCGTGCCTTAGCTAAACGTTTCCCTAAGTAATTTTTCGCCTTTAAACCCGGGACCAGGAACCCTTGGCTACTTTTTTCGACTCCGAACCTCTGCCCCCAGCCCTGACCTTTTTTTGCCTGTCAAAGACCACGAACCATTGCCGCCTCCCCCGACCTCCTGCCTGCCTACACACGATTCTCGGGCTACGACTCTGTACCACGCTTTTCACCTCGGGGTTTCCACCCCCAGGGAATTCCCCTTTAGGGGGGGGCGCCTGGTAACCCCACCCCAAACAAGTCCCCTTTCCCCCTTTGGTTTTTGGGGGGGCTCTGGTGGTAAAACCCGGGGGCCCCACTTTTGATTTTCCCTTCCCTGGCCCTGGCTTAACTACCCATCCCCTTGGGGGTGGTCCAGCTGATCCCCTACCCAGCCGTTACATTGCCTATCTATATTTAGCGCTGTCACCACTGAGAAACATTATCTTGAGCTGATGAATTCTATCAACTCATAGAACTTGTATATTAACAACCGGCGCTCAAAGCAATAGTTGGCGGGGTGAGGAGCACATTGCTCTTTACCCCGCTGTAGTTTTCAATTGTATACATGTCTTACGGACAAGCGTGCAGTTAAAAACATGAGCTGGAATTTGGGACCCATCAGGCGAAATCAACAGCCCCCAATGGGCGCTCCAAGCTGTTGCAGCAACCTGGATCCTGGCAGCCAACCGGGAATCTGCCCGGTTGGGCAGATTGCCAGTCCGGTCTTGCCAACAGGTAAATAAATAATTTTGTTTAATTCAGAAGATTTTACAGAGAAAAATCTCCAAAGACGAAGAAGAAGCAGAAGTAGTTGATAAAGCAGAAGAACTTTAGAGCAGGTGGAAGCAAAATGAGGATTCAGAAGAAAAGTGCGGAGGAGCAGATGTTTAATGGTCTAGAGGGAAAAAAAAATGTTAAAACCCTATAATCAACCCAAAATGACAAAGTAGATAATTTGGCCTATATGGCCTCAGGCTTCGACCAGAAATATCCCTTTGACTCAAAAATCTGAGTCAGATGGCTTTGCACACTTTTTTTTTAATCACAAGAACCGTAAAAATCCTAAAGATACAACAACTTAATCAAAAGTAGCAAAAAGATTTTTAAAAAAATTGCCCTAAAAAAGTTTTACCTCTCCCTTTCAAAACAAGTCAATAGTACTGCCTCAAAATTTTAAAGGGGATTTCAAGTTTTTAAACATGTAGGAAAGGAAAATTAAAGATTATTATCAGATACATTGCTGTTTTTATTTTGCTTTGCTGAGGAGATAAGAGAGATTTTATCTCTCAGTGCACACAAGTTTCTCTTGGTTACTGATCATCTCTCTCTCCTCTCCCTTATCTGATTTGTTCAGACCATGGTGAGTCAATCCCTGCTGTGTGTAATCTCTAGGAACCGAGTTTTGTTTGTTTTTTTTTAAAAGAACTTTTTTTCATCTTTAGAGCGCTTTAGTCTTGTGTGCTACAGATTTTACATCTCCCGCAGCCATTTCTCTATAGCGGGCTCAACTAGGAATAGCAGAGCAGAAACAGGGCTGTGGAGTCGGACCTATTTTTAGAGCAGAGTCGTCATAAAAGGGGCCGACCCGACTCCCCCCAAAAAAATAATTAGTTGGTACAGTTAGTTGGATGCAGTGCAAAGAGCAGGAGGGAAATTTGGGGGCGGCCATTTCTACTGCTCCCCTATATTTTTAGCCCCTCAATAGGGGTTAAGTGATTACAAGGCAAAGCTTCCACCAGGGGAAAAAATTCTGTCCCCGGGGAAACAGAGTTAGCAAAATTTTTCACCTGCTTTCAAAAAGTAAAGAGTTTTTAACCATTCTTTAAAACTGAATGGGCTAGGCAATTCCTATATAACTGCATTGTTTGGGTATTGCCCCCGTGGTACACTTTGCCCCCAACCCCCGTTAGTGTAGAGGCCTTCTCTGCCTGGAAATAATGGGCAAGTGAGGTCATGTATGCAGGATCTGAAAGAGGTAATACTATTTTTCAAAACAAATTCAGAAAAAACCCACAATGTTTCCGCCGGGGGGGTTTGCATATTTACAAATTTTTTTTTGTTCTAAAATATACCAAAAAAATAAATTTTACATGACAAGCAAAATGGTAAAAAATGTTTTGAACTTGTACTTTTTAGCTCCAATTCTCTATCCACTACAGCTTTGCCAGAGGCTCGTAATTTTATATACAGTCATCTACCTATCTTTTACATAAATTTGACTTGCAAGTTTTTAGCATCTGCTTTGTTCTGCAGATTATTTCCTGTAACTGCATTGTTACTGTTTTGCTCCTAAAAATCAAAATGTTAATTTTTATTTTTTTTTTTATTTATTGGGAAACCCAAACCTTTGGGTTTTCAATACTCCCCTTGAATCCTTCGGGACTCTGGATCAGATTCAAGCATATCTTGACCAAAATCTGATCCCAATCTCTTCAAACACATTCCAATTTTTGGTTGCAGACTGGACTTGGATACAAATACAGCTTTTCTTCAAACTCTACACACAAGTGTTCAAAAGATCAAAACATAGTTATTTATTTTGCTTGTCAGTGTCTTTTCTACCTAAAATAGCTTGTTTAAATTGTACATAAAGTGAAAAACAGCCTGATGTTTACCATTTTACTACAGTAAAGTTATCACTTAAACATGCGCCATGTATGGGGAGTCGGATTCGGGATTGGAGTCGGAGGTTTTGGGAAATTGAGGATTCGGAGTCAGGGCTTTGGCTTGCCGACTCCACAGCCCTGAGCAGATATGCCAGTCACTGCTATAGACCCACCCACAGCCTGACCAGAAAGTGCGATTCTGAAGCTGACTGTCGCTCTGTGAAATGGCAAGGTGAGAAAACCCTTTTAAGGAGACTTCACAAATGATGAGCTAATCATATGTAAAGTATTATGGTGGAGCTCAAGAGACAGAAGCTGGACGGCTGAGATGGAACCAAGTTGCAACTGAAAGCAGCCTTGGACATGCTGTTCCGTGCGGTTTTCTATTGATTGTTAATGGGCGAATGGTTAAGCAAGTTGTTTATCTGCAAAACCATGCAGCCATTAATCAATAGACCCTATAGCCGCATGATTTTGCAGGTAAACAGCTTGCAAAACCACTCAGCCTTTAACAACTGCTAAGAAACCTTGGTGAACAGTCTTTGCTTAAGACTATAGATGTGTGGTTCATATATTTGCAATGCAATGTGTGTGAGCAATATCTCCTGCATTTGACCTACCTTCCTCACTCTGGCTCTGTCTCCCATGCGCTGCAAACTTGAGGTTGGTTGTACAGATCTTTATTTGTACCCTGTTAGAGTAAATATAGCCCTGCTGTGTAGGCCTGAACTGACTCCATTTTGTCTTCATTTATTTGCTTTTTGTCTCTTTCTTTGAGCTATCCTTGAGATGTTTTCATACTGTAATTTAGCACAGATTGCTTTGGAGGTGCCAGGGTGCGAAGAACACTAGTAGGAAAAAGTTCCTGTTCTCATTGTAATATTTTGAAATAAATGCACGGTGTCCAATTATGAGGTCCAATTATAATTGGGAAGTTTGAGCTAGAATGTCCTTGATACTTTCGGGCACCTCAAAGTAATAGATGTTTCTCTTAGTTTGGGAAACATATAAAGGATTTATGTTTATTTTGTGTTGAAGTTTAATTAATCATTGGGACACTGCCACGTAAGATGCTTTGATATTAATGTGTACCAATGTTTCTTCACGGCATCCATATTTGTATTTCCATTGGGTTTTAGTTAGGGTGGCCTTGGTCATCTTAAACTTTTGATATTCATGTAACTATTTGTCTTTAAATTAAAGACGGGGGTGGGCTTTGCTCCCAGAGTGATTTTTGTAATCTCAAACTGTGACTCTTTCATTGCTCTCCAGTGGTAGCCAGCTGGTGAACCCAAAAGATGTGACCCTTCTGGGAGTAGTAAGTATTATAATTTTTACTATGACAGTTTTGGAGGTTCACGAGGATCCCAATCTATCGCCTCTATCAGCCACGAAGACTGTCTTTAACTTGGTGATTGGGGGATGCAATTATCACGGCCAAGGTCTGTAGATTTTTCTAACTAGCATACTCTTTCTCCAGGGGATTATCAGATTGTCGGATGTGGGGTTGAGGCCTGGGATTAATGATTGATGAAGGCTCCATATTTGGGATTTAATTTGTTACTTGTTTGATCATTGTTATCATGTATTTTCTAAAATTTATGTGTTTATTGTGTTGACTTTACATTATAATGTGTAAGTATGGTGGAACCAGTTAAACTAAACAAGAATGTGAGGGGCTGTTATCTATGAGTGGGTGTTCACGTCCACAGTTGTCTGTTTTTCGCCCTGCTTTTGTCTTAAAACCTGTAAGCAGCTTATTGCATGTATCTCTTGCTCTGTTATGAATATGTACGTCAAATAACTTTATGTGCTGTTCCACTTGTAAAGACTATTTGGTAATATATAAGTTCTGTTATGAATGTTTCTGTATGATAGTGATATGAGGGGCTGCATTGTCATGTGGTTAAATCCTCCTGTGCTCTGTGCAATGCAGAAAGAAGGAGAAGGGGGGCTACATGTGAAGCTGTGATTGTCATTTGTGTATTTCAGAAGCAGCTTGTTATAGCTTATGTTGCACGTGTGCTGTGGTTGCAACATGTTCTTTCTCTTTTAATTTTATTTGATTGAAGTATACACGGTGTCTAAAGATCAGAATAGTGGATACCAAGTAGGCTATTTGTTTCTATGTTAAATGCCCTGTCCTAAATGTATAAATTGTGTCCATTATTTAGCAAAAGAATACTTTTGCTTGGAGATATCCTAGAAATCATATTAGTTATTACTCTCTCTCTCCAGGAGTTGGGTAACAAAGTTAGTCACTTAAAGCTTGTCTTGGGTTTGGTTGTAATTATAGAGAACTAATTGTTTGAGAATATTTTCTGTTCAGATGATCTAGGTAGGAAGACCATTGTGAGGGTGTAAGAAATATATAGTCTGAGAAAAAGACATGTGTGAGCTTTTTCACTAGCATTTAGAGAGTGTTTTAAACATTGAAAGCACAGTTCTATTTGTGTAAATCGGATGATAGTCACTCTGAGGTTTTACAGATGTGGTAATAGCCAAATTTTGATTGTCTTTGGTTCTTGCTCTGTAGAGGTGTGGCCGGACACACCAAAGTGGAGCCTGGATTAAGGCTCTAGCTGGAAAATGGGATCCCAGGTGAGCAAATCAGCTCAAGGTCAAGGGCCATAGTCGACAAGCTCTTGAAATCCGGGTGCTTTGCAGAACATTGAAAAATGGTTCAGCAGAGCAGGATTGCCGCCTACTAGAACATTAGTTCCAGAGGTGCTGCGGGCTGCAGAGCAAAAACACAAAGTGTGGATTCAGAGTAAAAATTTGCAAAAGGCAGTGAGTGCAGGGATCAGAGTGACTGATCAAGTGGATTTAAGGAAACTGAATGTTTAAACAAGTTCTGTGTGGTTGTTGAATTGTGAGGTCTTTCACTTTAAGGCAGCAGAGCATTGTGACTGAAACACCTGCATAAATTTCTAGCTCAGTCAGATGATAAACTTTTGTTGACAGTTTGGATTAAATTGGGTTATGTGTTCTGCAGAGGTGTCTACGGACGCACCAAAGAAGAGCCTTTGAGGTTCTAGATTGAAAATGGGATCCCAAGATCAAGAGCTGGTATTGCCAAAGCTCTTGGAAGTCCGGGTGTTCTCGGAGCTATTGAGAAATAGTTCAACAGAACAGGATTGCCGCTTATGGATTTTTAGATCCATAAGTGTTGCGGGCTGCAGAACAATAACATAGAAAGTAGAAGTTTTTTCTTTTTTTTGCAGGCAAAGGAAGGTTGGGGGACTGCAGACCTCAACCTAAAGCTTCTGTCTGCTCTGGCAGTTTCTGTGGGAGATTATATATGTATCTACTGTTGATAAAGGTGAAGTGACTAGACAAAGTTTAAACTTGTATTTACTGAAACCTTTGTTTAGAAATATGTGGTTATTTGTGATTATTTACTGTGTCAGAGAGACACTGACTGACCAATTATTAGAATAATATGGATGGGGTAAACAAAACAAAAAGGATGATTGATGAATGACAATACTAACAGTGTCAATTATATTCTTTTTAAGATCTTGATAATTTATGGTAGTGATTCTGGGCAAAGCATTTTCCTTCTTTGTCTTGGTTCATGTCAATAGAATGCTGGGTTTTCTCACATGACAGAAAGCAGTGTTATTAACTTGTGCAGAGAAGGGCTGTATTTTCCTTACTTTGTTTATCTGAAGCAAAGGTAAAATCGTACTACCCTCATATCTAATTAATTATGGCAGTATGTTGATCTCATGTGCTTGAATAATTGGGGTTTGGAAGAATTAGTTTCATTGCTAAGTTTGTAGGAAAATGTGTATACTTTTTGTCAGAAGTGAAATATATTTGTATCTGTTTTGTTAAGGGGATGGTTGAAGTTGCATAAACCTCCCATTAACAAATAGGGGAAACATATATAGAATTCTGGAGAACTCAAATTATGTATTATGGTGTTGATAAACTGCATTATTTGTTTTTATGAAATCACATGTTGATTAATACACTAACTCAGAAAACTTGAAGTTAATTAGTGTTTTGTCTGTTGTATAAAATATTTTGTATCATATCAATGTGATCTCAGTGTATATGCTTATTGACCCTAGTTAAAAAAAATATATAAAGTGTCTTAATTGCCTGATTGGTGATTTACCAACTTTTAGTAGGCTGCAGAGACATTGATTTATATATTGATTAATAGATATTAATCTATGCATTACACTGACTGGTGATGTGTTGTTTAAATTTGAATATATATATTGACTGTTGGTTACTCCTGATTAGCTGTTAAGCGAGGTGATATTTCTGATTGCAGTGGGTGTTTCTTTTGCCATAGAAAGCTCCTAAGGAGAGTGTGTGATTTACTTTGTGTGTAGGATTAGTACCAGCGGATAGGTGTCAGTGTGGAAGTGCTGTCACACAGTGTGTTCACAGCACCACTGATTCCTCTGGTAAAAGTAGAACTGTGTAAGACTATAGCCCACTTAGTCTGTCGACACCTGGGCAAGAAGGTCTATTACACCACCCAGATGAGTGGGGGTCACACTGAGTAAACACACCCCTAAAAGTACAGCAGGGACATGGCTCTCTGTAACATTCAATGTCTATGGCAAAGTTCAAAAAAATAAATAAATAAATTTGGAAGCTACCACGGGCTGCAAACAGTATATGAGAAATTGGGAGAAGGTGTTAATGAAACCCTAAATGATTATTGTGACTGGATTATCAGAAAATTATAATTGTTTATAAGACCAATTAGAAAACATAAATAAGTTGTAATAAAGTGATGTTTGCCTATTGAAAAGGAGTAGACAGTGTAAAGCAATAAAATTGGGCCTTTTCAGTGCGAATTTAACATGAAAACTCTATTTCCAGACTTGTGAAATTTTAAAGTCCCGAAAGGGAAATTTTTTGTCTGTTCCCCCCTTATTTTATTAATATTTTAGATAATAGGGGAAAGGGGGCCCTTTTTCTGTCAGTGTTTTAGTGAAAATGTTGCGCCGGGCCAATTATTGTGGGTGAGGGGGGGAGGTGGAATATAACTCACCCCTTCTGTGTGTAAAGGGGCCCTTTTCTATCTTTATCTGCCAACATTGGGAAAACAGAGTGAACTTGAACCACAACCCTGAGATCTGTCAGCTCAAATTACATTAATGGTTTTAGTGAAGGATTTGGGTTTTTAAAAAATTTTGATTGCTTTTGGAAATTTTTATTTTCATTTTTCAAATTTCAGTAAAGGGATATACAACCCCGTTCCCTAAGGAGAAAACCAACAGCCTCAACGATGAAAAGTCTGCCCAGCCTTGCCAACAAATTTGCTCCCCCGTAAACCCATTTCCCGTGAATTTTGGGAACCAGGTTTGGGGGAAAATCCATCTTTGGTGACCCCCTTTTAGGGGTAGTAAATATAGAATAACCCCTTTTTACCTGGCAGGGGGTATTTTTGGGTCATGGGGTTTTATGTGGAACCCTAAAACGGAAAAAACAAGAAAAAACCACAGTGAGTTACTATTCACTATGACTTGGACCAGTAACTGCCCTCAGAATGACCTGCCCCCTAAAGGGGGGGGGGGATGTACACCCTAATGAACGTTTTCACTTTTTTAAAAACCCTCAAATAAACTTTGCAAAGTTGGGGGTACTTTGAAATGTTGGATCTTTTATTGGGAAAACTGTTTATTGACCAAAAGCAACCAAAGGGCAAAGGGGACATTTTTAGCTTTGGGGGTTCAATCCCCAAAAACCCCCACTGGAAAGGGAAACACTGGGAGGACATTTTTCGTAAAATTTTTGGGGAACCAAAACGGCCCTTTTTTTTTTTTGTGCATTAGTTTTAGTAGAAAGCCCTGAACTTAAAAACCTTTTCTAAACTTCGGGTCCCTAGAAATTTGGGCACTTTTTTTAGCTCCAAAACAAAACAAGGGGGCCCCCAAGGGAAACCACTTTTACCCCGGGGCTAAAAAGTTTCCCCGCGGGAAAAGTGCCCATTTTGGCCCCCTCCCCTCATAAATATGTAGATTTTTTTACGTTTTTTGGTATTTACACTCCTCCAGAAAACCCCCAATCCCCCCCCCATTACAATATGCCTACATTTTGGGGGTGGGCCCCCGATTATAAAACTAAAGAACAGAAACTGCGCAAATTTTTGGGCGAAAGGGAAAGCCCCGACTTTTTGGGCAATCCCCCCAAAAAATATTCCCCTTTCCCGTGCTTTTAAAAAATAGACACCAATAACACCCAATGGGGTCCCTTTAAAGGGTTTCTGAAAAAGCCTTCCCAAAGGGTTTTAAAAGGGAAAAAAGGCCCCTGCATACTTTTTTTTAATTTTACAGAATCTGCGCCAAGCCTTTGGGGTGGAAATTCCAACAAAGAAATTTAAAACCCGGCCCAAGAATAACGATATCCTTTTCAGCAAGTCCAAGGTGGAAACTAAAGAATATCATGTTATTTAACTGGCATAATTTACAGGCTGATTTCTTTATACATTTTGTGACATGTTCCCACAGTGAATAAAATTTTTATCGCTCCCGAAAAAACCCCCCCTGATGAACTGAAAAACCCTTTTGGGCCCAATTAAAATCTGCTAAAACAGGTTTTTGTAAAAGTATCACATTAAATAAATTTCATTCTTTTTTTTATTTACATTGCAGGCCCGTGCTCCCTGTTTTACTGAAAATTAAAATTTTTTCCCTCAGTTTGATACCTGCTAGTACAGGAGATGTCCTCTCTTTAATGGGACCTTCTTAGTGATATTTAAAAATTCCCCCAAAGGAAGCTTTTTCTATTGTATAACATAAAAGTACAGCAGCTGAAATTTAAATTTCCCAATTAAAATTTAAACCCCTTCAAAGGGGGTTTTGGGGAAAAAGTCAGGCAAAAAAAAACCCCTCAAACATAATGAAGGAATAAATTTAAAACAAAACAGTAAAAAAGTAAGTTAAAATACAAATTGGAACAAAATACAGCTCCTGTTATATCACATAATATAGCCATGTTGGATCTTTCTCCTCGCGTTTCAGGAGCGGAGCTACAATTGCTAGGCGCGCTGTATAAAAACTACATATCCCACAAAATTCCGTTTCCTCCCAGCTGAGCTATAGATTCTATATACTAGATCCATACCCAATTTTGTGTATACGTGTGTGTGTATTATATATATATATATATATATATACACACATACACACACACTAATGTATAGACACACACACACTTATTTAAAACAAAGCTCTGTCACAGTCCTGCCTCATTTAGGCCGCAAGGTTTTTTATTTTACCACAACACCTCAGGGAACTTTTAGGTTCAAGTTTTGTAATCAGCTGATAATGCTGCCTCAGTTTCCTTTCTATACTGCAAAGCCACCCTTCACTCCACAAGTCTGTCAGGCTGACTATAGAACACATGCTCAGTGATGCCAGTCAGCCTAACCAGGAAGTAACTCATAGTCTGTCCTACTGCTTTACTCTGCATTCCAGGACAGGTTTCTGCACAGGAAGGAGAACTGCGGCTATTTTCTTCTGCTATAATGATTATGCCCTAGATAAAACAAGCAGACTTTTCTAATTAAAGGTATTTAGGCATTTTTTTCTTTAGGACATGGAGATGATTTTTCTTATTTTCCCGGTGAATCTCTTTAAGGGACATAACCTAGTTTGCTGCTGAAAAATGCATCGGACATAGGAAAAACTTCACAACAACGGCTGTTTACCATGTAATAGAAGTAAGGCTGGGGCCACACTTCGCTTTTCTGCATGTCATAGGTATCAGTGAAAAAGGTACCCTGACGAATAACACACCGGTCATAGCTAGCTCAGACTGTAGAACAAAACATAGTCCTGTCTGGACTATATTTGCTAGTGATCTATGCTATCTGTAAAGGACACAAAAGACCATGCAAGGGGTTGTTGTTTTTTAGTGCATAAAATATGGGTTTCACAATATAAAAACAGATGAAGAAATGTCATGTAAATCTAACCTTAAACTGACAGCTTATTATTGATTGTGGCAGGAGGTTAAAGGGGTTGTCTCACTATAAGGATTGCTTTTTATGTTAAAGATCTTGTAAAAACAAGTCACTTTGCAATATGTGTCCATTAACAGTATCCTACTAATTCCTAGATATCCCCTTTTGTATGGGCTGCATCAGCTCCTCGGGTCGCTATAGCTACAGACCTGTTTGATCTATCCTGGTTCAGCACTGGTCGCTATAGCTACAGACTTGACTTCTACTGCAGCCTAGTGGAAGCCAGTAAACACGCCCCTGAATTCAAAATGAAACCAAGAAAACAGGACTGAGGTAAGATGAATCAATGTAGTGAGACAACCCCTTTAAGCTACCATGTATAGTAGGTACATTCCAAACTAAAAACAACTGAGGAAGGGAACTTTCTTAAAAGTGTAAAATAAAATTAGTGCTCTTACCAACTGCGACCAATGGTTTCACAGCAGCTTTGTTTTTTATTATGGTTAACAGCTAATTTTCATTTCTGTCTCCATAAGCCAGTGAACACCACCTCTGCCAGTGTAATGTAAACCAAGCAAGCAAACAATACTTCTATATAACCCTTTCTTAGTGCTTGTTCACACGATGGATTTCTGCCAAAGATTTTCAGATTTGGAAGGCAGATTCAAGGGAACCTGTCAGCTACTTTGTGCTGCCAGAAGAACGGGCAGCATGAAATAGCTACAGGTTACACGATCCTAACCCTGTGTGTCTTACCCCAAAATGCTGCGGTGTCCCAGGTAAAACACCCAGTGAAGTGCCGGGTGCGGGGAAATGAGTCTTCTCCCCGCCCTCTTAGCTTGACTGATAGCTCTCTCCCTATAGACAAACATGAGAGAGAGCTGTCAGTCAAGCTGAGGGGGTGGGGAGAAGCCACACATCAGACTCATCTATTCCAGGTATAGTGGCTTCTCCCTGAACCCTGGAAAACTTCACCGGGTGCATTACCTGGGAACGTTACAGCGTTTTCAGGTAAAACACAAAGGGTTAGGATCAGGCAACCTACAGCTATTTCATGCTGCCTGTCGTTAGTCGCAGTGCTGCGCAAAGTAGATGACCAGTTCCTTTCAGACGCAGATCAGCCCTTTTCAGTGTGACCTGTTACAAATTCTACATGGATTCCAATTAAAGGGAATGCGTCATCAAAAAAATGAGTCATTGTTTAAGTCCCATTTTTATGTTTAAAACATTTTTGGTTGCTTTTTTTTTTTTAATTTTTCATATCACTTTCAATAATTTTTAACAATTCTTAAGTCCTGCAGTCTTCACTTTGGCCGCTAGGCCTTGTTTGCACTGCTTTAACAGCAGCCAGAGAGATGCTTTGCAGTAGCTTCATGCACATAGGAGACTTAAGACTGACTCAGTCTCATTCACTCCTATAGGAGAGTTTTCAAGTCATGCTCTGTGTGCAGGGAGGTGAAAGGGTGAACTGTGACATCTCCTCTTGTGATTGGTGGATCCTGTGTTATCTATCCACTCCTTTCAGTTTGACCCTCTTTGTGCTGATAATGAGCAGACAACTGAGAATCTTTCTCTACAGCACAGGAAGTGTCAGACTATTATTAGGCTTAGTGGCCAAAGTGAAAACTGCAGGACTTAAGAATTATTAAAAAATATTGAAAGGGATATGGAAATTTTTTTTTTTTTTTTTTAAATATAACCAAAAAATTCTTTAAAAAATGTGTTGAACATAAAAATGTGAGTTAAAGGAGTTGTCTCATTAATAGCTTTCAGCCTCTGTCTGTGAATGGGAGTTGAATTGAGGGGCGGCTAGCTTCTCTGCCTCTTCCCCCCTCCCTCAGCACACAGGCAGCTATCCGCCTGTAAACTTCGATACAGCAGGGGATTGCTGCAGAGTTAACCCTGTGTGTGCCTGCCTAAGAGGTCTTGATTGCTTTTAAAAGCAGAACAGAGGAGCTGCAATGTGTTCCTATACCCTTGCTTTAGCTTACATATCTCCCATCTCCAGCAACAACAAACAAACCCCTCAGAACAGAGGCAGGAAAGCTGCAAAGTGTTACTCAGGGTGTGTCCCTAGTACAGCACCCGCATTTTAAAGTTCACAAATTTATAGTTTTTATTATAGTTACAGCTCCAACAGACATCATGATTATAGTAACAAACAGGGTCACTGCTGTCACATCTATTTATCAGCCTCATTTCCCCTGTCAATCTGTGTAGAGAGAGGAGGAAGCAGGCACACACAGGGTTTAATCCAGGCAGCACGGACTAGAAGCCAGAGTCCTCCCCCCCTCCCCCTCCACTACAGAAGCATTTGTGCAGGAGGGGCTCTCTGCTCCGAAACCCGTCTCAAAGGTGAGAGTCATTCGACCTGACAGCCAGCAAGATAAGGATCAACAGTCGGCTTTCTATAGAAATTTGAAAAGTGAGGCACTCCTATGAACAGGGGTAGCTCAAAATCAGTAGGACATTTGTAATGAAAATATATTGCAAAGCTGCTTGTTTTTTAAAGATCTTTTAATTAAAACCCAATCATTGTAGCGAGACAACCCCTTTAAACAATAAGTCATTTTTGATGACACATTCCCTTTAAGTGTAATGGAACGCACACAAATACCTCACTAAATTTCATGTAAACTTCTGCAGTATGAAGAGAGCCTTAGACTTGTATCCCTAAATGTCGAGTCATCTTCAGCTTCTTCAGCTTCTCTTCAAGACCAATATCAAAAAACTTTAGTAGAGACATTCTCCATTCTTACATCAGCTCAGCGGACACAACAATGTTTAGGACAGAGATTTAATGACTTGAATCTGCAGATGGATATAAATGTGAATTAAGACACGTTCGTACATAACAATTATCACCAGTGCAATGGATTTCAGTCACTGTGCTGACATTACAGTCGCTGGGAGAGTCCATGAATATCAATGTCATTAGGTTCCTTTCTGTACCATCTGGGAAAAGCGGTGGGTAATGGATAAGGTTGTGTCAATGAAACGCTCCACGCAGCTGACCAGGCAGCCCTCCGTCCTGGAGTCCAGCTTTGTACCAGGTCTGTCCATACACTTGTCCCAGCACACGTCCATGAACTTGTGAACCTAAGAAGAAAAAAAAAAAAAAAAAAAAAAAAAAAAAAAAAGGTAAGAGTTCCTTAGAGGGGTTTTGCCACAATTTCATTTCATACCTCCTGTATCCAGCTCTTCAGCTCTGTGTGCTCAGAAGGGGGCGTGTGTGATTTTTTTGAATTGCATTTTATGTGACCCAGCAGGACGACATCACCAGACCTTTCCACTCTCTAGTCAAAGAAAGGTCTGTTTAGGTACAAAGGTGTGTGTAGCTCAGAGGTAAAGCTTTTACCTCACAGCACAAGGGTCCTTGGTTCAAATCTCTGCAGGAACCAAACCTCTGGATTTTTTTCTCTCTTTATCAATGCACAGACCTCACTGCGGTTTTTTTTTTTTACTGTTTTACTTATTAATAACTAGTCCAAAGGACAGGAGTAGAATGACAGCACCCGGGGTTTAAACACTCAGTAGCGACCTGAGAGGAGAGGTGATGCCTGAGCATGTGCGTCCAGGACTGAGGAGCGCTCTGCCCGGGTCGTATCCCCTGGAGACAAGCTGTAAACAATGGATCACTAAAGGAGCAAGTAAAACAAAAATGTTGCAGAATTTTTAAATAATAATGAATGGTGAAAACGTTTATTATTTAATTTGCAAGCTTCCCACATCAATTTTACTTTGTGGCAAAACCCCTTTAATTTACAAATCATTCTTGCATATTCGGTATCAAAAAAGCATTTTTAACACTTGTAGGCATCTTAGCATCTCAACCCCCAACTCAAAATTTCTGATACGCCACTATGACATGTCTCAGATACTCTGTGAAAACTCCTCAAAAAGGGCTGTCCATGTCATACAAAAAAAAAATTAATATAATGCTTTGGGGGCAATACAATATTTTCAACATACAATGTCCCCGGAAAGACCATTATATGGGGAGCATTGTTTAAACAGACACTGTCCAAGACACCGAGTCAGCAAATTATCCAGAATATTTTACTTGTAAGAGCCCTGCATTGGTGGTCTAGTAGCGCCTCCACATTACAGTGCGGTATTGTGTGTCCTGTACTGCTCTTACATGTCCAAGGATGAGCAGCTCCTTTGGGCACCAGGTGAGGGCCCCATTTTTTTCTGGTACATTGTGTATAAAGTACATGACCCAAAGAAGCGCTGATCCTCAATATAGAAAGTGATTTCCAGCAGTTCTTTTTGATGTTTCATAGAAGGTCTTGCTTTATCTGGATTACTTACCTGCACAACTTTCTTTAGTCTTCATTTTGCATTATGTTGGGGACATTTTGGGGCCTCAGAACCATTTACTAGTTTTCCCATAGAGTTATGATTTCAACATACAATGGTCATCCCAGAACCGAATAATAATATATGTTAATCACCTACCTCTTTCCTAGTGCTGGCTCTCCCTAGTGTTCTGCTGACATTCTGGGTCACATGTATGAAACAGTTTCGGTCTAAAACTCTCTTTTTTGGCCATAGGTTACTACGCGCAAAAAAAGGGAGTTTTAGACCGAAACAGTTTTCATACACGTGGCCCCCTGTTGCTTCCAAACAGGCACGCGAATTGGCAGGTGTCACGTGGGTTTATTTACATCATAGATCAGAGCTGTTCTCTTCCAGTGATGCAGACGAGAGGCATGTGACCACTGCAGCCAGTCAGCGCAGACGTGGCCATTCCGAATTGACAAAATGTCAATAGAAGACTGGGGAGAGCCCGAGCTGGAGGAAGGAGACTGAAATTTTTTGTTTTTGTTTTATTGGAGCCCCCCAGAGGACAACCCCTTTAATAATGCAGAGACCTTTGTATTCTCCACCATCCTCTTTTTCTGAGTCAATATAACTTTGCTTTGTAGATGAAATATATTTTTCTGGCACCATGTCGTTGACTAAATCATTTTATTTATTTTTTTTTCCAATAAAGTCATTTTTCCATATATACACTAGTCAAAAAAAGTTAGCAATATTTAGCTTTCGGTTGAAATTTCAGGATGAAAAGAACATATCATGAAAAATTTTAAATGCACTAAATGAGACCATCTCTTATCTTTAATGCACATGTCCAACTGTTCAATGTTTCAGTACTTTCTGCACAACTTGCTGATCTCTAACAAGAAGCTTAAAGGAGTTGTCTCCCTACAGAGTTTCATAGGATGCATGAATGAAATACTCTCAGTTCCTGGTTCAGACTGACTCATTTGCATACAGCTCCATGCTTGTACAGCTCTGTGCTCAGTGCTGTGCTTTCAGTTGCTAATTAGATCAGATTATCTCAGAAGCTTCTCAAACTACTAACGGACTTTTATCTGATCCCTCAAACAAAAGCCCTAATTACGTGCTGTTTATTTTATAAAACAAGCTTTTTACTGTCAGAAGCACAAAAAACTGCCCGGACCCGTGTGATGACTCACTCACTTTCTATCTCATAGAACAAACAGCAGAGGGGGAATTGTTTACAGGTCAGTTACTGAGGGGAAATGAAATAGCCAGGGAGGTCATAAATTCACTTGTATCTCCCTTTGGGAAAACAGAGGAACAAAGCAATATATTTGGAAAATGTCTTTATTTTGTGTTCCTACAATTTGAAAGCTATTCTTTGTAGCGAGACAACCCCTTTAAAGGGGTTTTGCCAGGAAGAGAGTTCTTTACCTCCTTATCAGCAAAGAGCAGAATATAAACAAATCACGCTGAGTCATGAAGGCTGCAGGGGAGAGAGGGAGAGGGTGAGCAGAGAGTGAGGAATAAGGGAGCGTCTCAAAACTTAAAGGGGTTGTCTCAATTCATTGATTCATCTTACCTCAGTCCTGTTTTCTTTGTTTTATTTTGAATTCAGGGGTGTGTTTACTGGCTTCCACTAGGCTGCAGTAGAAGCCAGGTCTGTAGCTATAGCAACCGGTGCTGGCAGCCTATCAGTAGAGATGGAACAGGTCTGTAGCTATAGCAACCAGTGCTGGCAGCCTATCATGAGAGACTGAACAGGTCTATAGCTAAAGCGACCCGAGGAGCTGATGCAGCCCATACAAGACGGGTTATCTAGGAATAGGTAGGACACTGTTAATGGACACATATTGCAAAGTGACTTGTTTCTGCAAGATCTTTAACATAAAAAGCAATCCTTGTGGCGAAATAACCCCTTTAACTCAAATAACTTAACAACAGTTGATTCTCTATACAGCAAGACACAGGCTCATACTCTGCACTTTCTCCACAGCCCCTTGAAGCTCATTCATTTTCCCTGTCATCAGATAAGAAGTGTTTCACGCAAGCACGGCCTGTCAGCTCCTCTGGTCGTGTCTAATGAAAGCTTTCAGGTAACCAAGGGGGATTGAGAAATGCTGTAGCTCTCGGAGGCTTCACTTTTTGTAATCACATATATTTAGAAAAGTGATTAAATACCCATTTTGGAGGATCCCACGTCAACATTACATCGTGGCAAAACCCCTTTAATGGCAAAATTCACAACAGGTGTTTGATCCCTAAATTGCCCAATAAATTTAGGGGCTAAATTTGATTTTTGATTTCAACATTGCTTCTCATCATGCTGTTTCATCACCAAGACAACACAATTGATCAACAGTACCTCGCCACTGCGAGGGTTTAAAGGGGTTTTGCCACGATGTAATGTTGATGTGGGATCCTCCAAAATGGGTATTTAATCACTTTTCTAAATATATGTGATTACAAAAAGTGAAGCCTGTGAAAGCTACAGCATTTCTCAATCCCGTGCATTAGACATGACCAGAGGGACCAGAGGAGCTGACAGGCCACGCTTGCGTGACACACTTCTTATCTGATGACAGGGGAAATGAATGAGCTTCAAGGGGCTGTGGAGAAAATGCAGTGTATGAGCCTGTGTCTTGCTGTATAGAGAATCAACTGTTGTAAAGTTATTATTTGAGTTAAGTTTTGAGACGCTCCCTTATTCCTCACTCTCTGCTCACCCCCTCCCTCTCTCCCCTGCAGCCTCCATGACTCAACATGATTTTGTTTATTCTCTACTCCAGTGCCGGTAAGGAGGTAAGTAACTCAGTCCTGGCAAAACCCCTTTAAGCAGGATGATCTCAGACGGAAGTGACCACTGAGGTTAAAAAGAGTCATCAGCAGGTTGTAACAGACATACTGAGAAGAGTCACAGAAAGGCAAAGAAGTGGACGTCCTTTGGCTATATCACACACTAATAACCGCTACATTGTAAACAATGCCCTGTGAACCAGATGATGAATGCTACACAACTTGGACTAACTTTATAATTGTTTAATATTTATGGAAAATCCTGGAAATTTTATGGAAGTTTAAATATAACTAGTACAAAGCAAATTTTACATATATTTGGACTGGTGATATTTTCTTAATGAGTAATGCTAAACAACTCCAGGCATGTTTAGGGAGGTGAGGGGCAAAAAGCGTCGCCTCAGACCATTCATAATCGTTTACATCAGCGTGGTCTGCGAGCTAGATACCCAGCAAGGGTACCTGACCTGGCTGATGTCTAGTGCTCTCGATGTCTCCAGCATCGTTGGCCGACATTATTTCTGCTCAGATTGAATCAACCTTCATCACTGGACAGCACTGAGGAGCACTGGTCCCTCGTCCAGTGTAGATGCTCCCTGGCCCATGCAAGATGATAATGCCTGTGCCTGGTGGTGGGGTCAGGTCATCTAGCAGGCAGATCACGCTGATGTAAATGGTTACGAATGATATGATGGGACACTTGGTGCCTCTAACCTCCCTTAAACATGCTTGGAGTTGTGCGGCATTCATGATCCGGTTCCACAGGGCATTGCTTACAATGAAGCGCTCATCAGTGTGTGATGGAACCAAAAGACGTCTCCGATACTGCGATTGCTGTAGTGACATTGGGCAGTGTCATGTAACCTCTGCAGCAATGATGTTCTGTTCGGCCATATTTGGGAAACCTCAGAAGACCAGCGGAGAAGAGCAGGACACGCATTGCTGGAAAGAGTTCAGGGTCGAATATTTTTATTTTTTTATATTTTCTCCCTCAGAACAATATTAACCCCTTAACGACCTTGGGCCGTATGAGTACGTCCCAGGGCGCTAAGGGGCTTTTGGGAGGGGGATCGCTCCGCGACCCCCCCGCACAGCCGCCGGGTGTTAGCGGCCAAATTGCCCCTAACACCGCAGTAACAGCGCCGGTGGGTTGGCTCCGCCCGATGCCGCTTTTTTTACCCATTTAGGGCGCTGCGGCAAAGATGGGCCGGGAGCGTCTGAATTAACGCCCATCGTTGTCCGCGCACCGATCGGGTGCGGTGATCGGCAAAAAGCGCAGCTATGCTGCGCCGATCCGATCACTGTGGTGGGGAGCCTTGGAAGGCTCCCGTCACTTTTTCCCTGGCCGGTTTGCCCCACTTCCGTCCGCAGACAGAAGTGGGAAACCGCCATATTTGTACACCCTAATGCATTTTCCTTATGCAATGCATTAGGTTGTATTAAACAATCGCGCCACTAGTGGTCAAGTACCACAGGTGGCCTCAATGTTACAGTAAAAAAATAAATAAAATAAAGTACAAAAAAAAAAAGATTAAAAGTTCAAATCACCCCCCTTTCCCCATTTTACAAATAAAATCATTAAATAATAAAAAAAATTACACATATTTGGTATCGCCGCGTCCGAAAAAGTCCGATCTATAAAAATATAACATCATTTATCCCGTACGCTGAACACCGTAGAAGAAAAAAAATTCCAAACGCCAAAATTGCGGTTTTTGGTCATTTTACGTCACTCAAAAATGGAATAAAAATTATCAAAAAAGTCGCATGCATTCCAAACTGCTAGCGATAAAAAGTACACTTCAACCCGCAAGAAATGCCCCCCCCCCACTGACGTCCGTAGGTGTTAGTTACAAAAAAGGTATGGTCGCACAAAATGGCGCTGTGGCGCAAATTTCAAAATAGAAAATGTTTGGAATTTTTTTACGGTACCAAAACATAACGGAAACCCTACATGTTTGGTATTGCCGGGTGCGTAACAACCTGTAGAATACAGATAACACATTATATTTACCGAAGATTGAACGGCGTAAAAGCAAAACCCCCGCAAACATGGCGAAAATACATTTTTTTTCACAATTTGTCCCACTTAGAATTTTTTTGCGGTTTCCCAGTATATTCTATAGTATAGTGAATAACACCAATAGAAAGTACATCTTGTCCCGCAAAATAAAGGCCCTCATGTGTCTATATAGGTGGAAAAATAAAGAAGTTATGGCTTTCAGAAGGCGAGGAGGGAAAAACGAACGTGTCACCCAAAAAAACTGCCGGGTCCTTAAGGGGTTAAAAAGGTAAAAAAGGGGAGTCAAAAAAACCCTTTAAAACCCCCAGCAAATGGAATCAATGTCAGAATAAACTGTCCTCACCTCTGCAACTACCCACTGGTCAGCACAAATGCTCTCTGAATAGTACTGACCGGCATAGGACTGCCATAGCCACTCAGCGGCCTCGTGCCGCACTATTGGCATCATGGCTCCCATTGCTGAACTGTAATGGCAGAGAACAGCACATGACTGGTTACATGCCGGCCAGCAAGTTAGGCACCTAAACGAGCCATTGGAGCAAGAACTACAGGTTTTTTTTTTGTTTTTTTTAATTTAAAATAATAATAAAGCCATAGCAAAAGTTAAGGTTGGACAACCCCATTAAATAGAGAGGAGCAGAGTTTGCTGAACAGTGGGAGGTCTGCCACTCCTTACAGATGGCACATACTGGTGAGGACAAGACTTAAAGGGGTTTCCTCGCTACAAATATCATATCTGTAATGAGGGCGACAGTAAAAATAAGCACTTTTGCAATCGGTTTGTATTACCTAAATCATTTAGTATAGCAGCTATGACCTAATCTGTGTGTTCTACAACTAAAACTGCAGCCTGCGGTCGGGCCACGGCCCCTTTTCCGTGATTGGCTGACTGATATTTCATTCAGCCTGTTGGGACACACCCCTTGTGCTGTGACTAGCTGCCTGCACTCTGTGCTTACTCCCCTCTGAGCTGTGGAAGATGAAAGTGAAGCTAGCTGCCTCAGTTTTCTATAATGGTTGTGTCTGTATAATAAAGGCTGTCTGAGCTCCTCTTTGCGCATCTCCCAGTGATAGCTCTGTGTGAAGGATCTGGGCAATAACCGAGTCTCTAGCTGCTAAATTCATGCTCTCCCCCCATATAACACAGCCTTATACAGTCTGCTTTATCTCCTGCTTGATAACAGAAGGGATGGAAGGAGCAGAGTGCATTTCTCACATTTGTTTAATCAGTTAAGGCAGCATGTATGACTGCTTACAGCAATACAGGTGTTCTGGTTACAAGGAGCTTGTGAAAGAAGGTGACAGCTCTGCAGACATGAGAACTGACCATTGCCGGAGGTCTGCAGAGCTATGACATCGTCTTCCTTCCACTGCTCACACAGAATGATGATGTCACCAGTATTCAGTGAGGGAAGACTCGCCTACTGGGAGGACAGACATGCCTAATAGGAGGAGAGACCAGCCCCTGAATTCGAAGCTATAACAAACAGAAACAGCCCAAATCTGTGAAAGCTTGTGGTGAGAAAACCCCTTTAAGTATCTGTAACTATATGAAGCTTGTATCTGTATAATACACCAGTGTTAGCAAAACTTCTGTCTAAAAGCAACAAGTAATGCTTTAGGAGCGGCCCAACAATAGACCACCTGATACTTACCAGAAAGAATTCTTTACGCTCAGTAGAAGCCCAACTCCATGTGCGGCCCATGGCGGTGTCATGTCCAGAAACCACAAGAACTCAGCCTGCTAGTCATGAGGACATCATCACAGACCTGGGGGCGCCTACACCTCACTCAGGGGTGAGAATTTCTATTAAAAATCAATTGACAAGTATTTTCGTGTTACAATCCCTGCACATAATGGGCCCTATGTATTAAAACTGTCTAACAGTAAGACTGTTCTTGTTGCCCATAGCAACCACTCAGAGCTCAGCTTCCATTTCTTTTACTGCGCTGTAAAAATGAAAGCCGCGCTGTGATTGGTTTCTATGGGCAACAAGGACAATCTTACCTTTAAACATTTTTTTTTTTAAAATAATCCCTAAGGTCTATTCCCTTGGACAGCCCCTTGAAGAGCTCCTGCACCTCACATGTTGTCTTACATCACTGTACCCACGTGTGCGCCGCCTCACCTGCGCCGTGAACTGCGCCTTCTGCTGCTCCACAGCCAACATCCTCTGCAGCTCCGCCGCCTCCGCAGGGCTGGCGCCCACACCGGACAAGTCAAGATCCGAATCAAAGTCCGCCATGCTCACCGTTACCACGACCTTCAGTCGCTGCCAATTCTCTATGTGACTGCCTGACCATTCACTAGGTGTTCCTGAACTACATTCTGATTGGCTAAGCGTAAACCCGAAAACGAGGCGTGGACCGCTGTGGTGAGGTCTTATTTACTATTGGCTGAGCAAGCGGCTCGAGTCCCTCTTCTGATTGGTTACTTGTTTTAGTTTGTCTTTGCCTCCAAAGTTTGAGTGACCAGTGCAGACGCGGGGGATTTTTTTTAAGTCATCTGTCCTCTTCATTTCTGTGTACACAACTAATAAAGTTAATTTAGACACGTTGAAGCAATAAAGTTTTGTTGATACTATACTGCTCCGATTCACTTCCTGGTTCGCAGTGTCACCTTGGTTGGGTGTCTGGCAAGATGGCGGCTTTGGTGAAAGTGGGTGCTCTGTGCAGGGCGGGCAGAGGTGAGCGCGGCGCTGTGCACTGGCCTCTTCTAGCGGGGGCTCTATGTACTAAACAGACTTTGTATGATATGTGCGCTTTGTCGATAATAACAAAGGTTTAGAAGCTGTAGCCGAGTGTGCTGCGGGGTTAGTTTCTGTATGTTTTGTCTGTCGGCTTTGGCTGCGGGGTTGTGTCATAATGAATTGATTTCTGATATGTGAAAGGCAACAATGGAACTAGGAATCCACCGGTTGTAGAGGTAAATACATAGTCACATTATTATGACCACTTTGGATGTCGGCAGCATGTGGCTCATAGAGGAAGTCACGTGGTGAGCTGGCTTGGTGGGTAAATAAGGTATGATAGGCTGTCTGCACATGTTCCTCGTTGCTGTCATGGGAAAATGGAGAATTTATCAGCGTTGTATTTATCACGCATATTTGTATGACATGTGAACAAGGACCACATAGGTCAGAAACGCGTATGTGTTACATCGGCATGTTTTATTCCCTGTCTGAGAAGTTTGAAATAAAGTTATATTATTTATGGACAAGGATTTTTTTATTAGGACAACTCTGGACTAGTGTTGTGAGTTTTTTTTTTTTTTTTTTTGGGAAAATGCTTTTAAGGCTATGTGCACACGATGTACTGCGGCGTGTACAGTCAGGAGCTTGCGCTGATCGGCGTGTACCCCCACGACGCGGGGGCTCGCAGCCCGCCGGCCCCATTGACATACATTACTATTTTACGCGGAGGGAGGTAAGCGACATGTCAATTATTCGCGGCGCGTAATCGCTGCGAATAATGGACATGTCACTTATCTCCCTGTGTGTACTATACGATTGTATTGTGCGAGCAGGGAGGGGAGGCATATTCCATAGTTCCATGAGAACTGTGAATTACCATAATTTTGTTGCGCATCTCGCCCGTATTAGAGCGCCAATGCGCAGCAAAATGTGCGCCGAAATTACCCCGTGTGAACTTACCCTAATTCTACTCGCATGTAACCATGTATGTATAAGGCAGAGCACACAGCACATGTACTCAATTCTACTGATCTAGATGCATTTAACAAAATGGTGTTCAGAAACGGCAGTTTTTCTGTTCTGTGGTCCTTGAGCTCAATGCAGTTTATATAATCATAAACTGGGCCTCGTTGCTCATATAGATGATTGGATTTGTCAGTACTGCAGCTCCAGTCTTCCTTTACACAAAGATGACTTGCCAAATGCTCATGTGACCGCTGCAGCGCGACACCAATGAGACCAGCGAGTGGCTGCAGCGGTTACTTGGGTAGTCGGTCATGTCCACACGGCCGCACAGTCAGACGCGCATCGTTGTATGGTTGTTTCTTCCCACTTGCCCAGTTTCTGACAATGCCTTCAGAGTATATTTGGACAGGTCAGACCCACAATGGATTTTCCACAGCAGAGTCAAGTGTGTGTGCAGATTTTGTCATGGATTTATTGTAGACTTTACTCCATGATAAATCCATAACAAAATCCACAGCAAGTGGTGCAGATCTCTGCAAGCAGATGTGTTCTGCCGGTCAGCCGTGGAAATCCTGCAGCGGTTCTGACACAACCATTCCTGCAGCGGTATCACCCTGACCTGGTGGCCAAGTAAATTTGACCAAGTGCAGACCACGGCACTGCTGGAGTAATAGCTGAGACGAGTTAGAAAGGTCAGTATATAGCATGTTGATTCTCTAGCACACAGTGAGCTAAATGAGGAGTTTCCTGAGGAGTCCGAAAACCTCTACAACCAATGGAGTGTGAAATGCTGAACTATGCACAGTTGACTCGGTGTGCATGACGCCTATGCGTTCTTGCTAAAAACGAGCTGGTCACTTGTCACACAGCGTTCTTTAAGGTCTGTAGAAACACTCTGGGATGTGATTAGAGGAACTGTACAGTGACACAGGTGATAACATGCAGTAATCCTGGTTTTTCTGTACTAATGTTTAACCCCTTTAAGTCGAACGCCTGAAAAGTAGTTAATGGCCAGAAATTTTATTTAGTTTTTGCCTCCTTGTGTTTCAACAGTTATAACTTTTTCATTTTTTCAATGACGCAGTTGTATGAGGCCTCGTTTTATTCAAGAAGAGTTGTACTTTATGGGGGAATAGTTTACGTTCACTTATAAATAATTGCAGAATTTTTTTTAAATTTTTTTTTTTTTTTTCACAATTCATATTTCACACTTAATAACTTGTTAGATTAATTCTACAGGTTATTATGGTGGATATGGATACCTTATATGTGTAGGTTTTTTTATGTGTAATGTATGCACAATTATTTTTTATAAAACATTTTATTTTTATTCTTTTTTTACACTTTTTATGTTTTTCCTTTTTTTTTTTTTTTTTTTTAAAGCCTCTGAAGGGAGAACTGTTACTTTTTTTTTTTTTTATACACTTATTAATTTTTTATCATATTAATATATAACTAATACATTGTAATCTGTGTCAGTCTGACACAGGCAGTGATCAGGGCAGCTCACAGTCTGCCCTGATCGCTGGCTTCTGACACAGACAGCCCTGGGGCTACTCTAGGTCCCCAGGGCTGACTGTGCGGCCGTTCCTCGGGCTCTGTCGGGTCACCGGAGTCCTGATCACCTGACAGAGCTGGGAAACCCTTTGATTGCGCTGTGGCGATGACTGCGGCGATCAAAGGGTTAAGCACCAGGGAGCAGAGGTTTCCCCCGCTCCCCGGTCCTTCCAGGAGCTGCACTGGGATCAGGGCTGTGTAGTACAGCTCCGCTCTTAGCGCTGCTGTGTTGCCGCAGACTCCGACACTGCTGCAGACAAACGACCTGCAGCAGCCGACATCAAAAGATGGTGGGCGATCGTTAAGGAGTTAAAGGGGTTGTCTCACTACAAAGATTAGGGAACAATAAATCAAGACTTATTCCAAATACATTGCTTTGTTGATTTTTCTTTGACGAGATAAATGATTGTATCAGCTCCGAGTGCACTCGGGTTTCTCTAGGTTACCTTCCTGCTCTGTCCTGCTCTGCCCTGCTGTTTGTCATATCTGATAGCAGGGATGACGTCCTCACACAGGTCAGAACATAAAACTGCCATCAGCTTTAGGATGCGTTCACACGGCAAGGGACAAATACTGGTCGGTTTATCCGACCGGTATTTGCACTGTTCTGTGGTTGTCCCCACGCCCGCGGGTGGGACGGCTTTTCTCCGCGATGAGCAGAGAAAAGCCCTCTCCCTTCACATTCACTTGCACATGTTCCGTCCGAAAACCGGACGGAAGAATGTGCACGCAGAACGTACTGCGGGCGTCCCGCCGGGCGGAAAACATGTGCAGTGGGGACTGCTGCACGGGTTTTCCACACGAGCCCGTTGTGCTAATTTTCGGCTGTTTTTTCAGGCGGTCTGCAAAACCGTCCGAAAACCTGTGCCGTGGGGACATGCCCTTAGTGTTATCTGGTCTCAACAAGACTAATTACTTTTGTTTACTTTAGCTCTAAAGCTTCTCTGGACTTTAGATAAACATCTCCTGCTCTCATGTCAGAGTAATTAGTAGAACTTTGAATATGGAGCTGATATGCTAATTGCTGCCATAGAACCGGGCACAGCTTAACCAGGAAGAGACAGAATGCATGAATGAAAGCTTTTGACTTTATGAAACGGTGAGGTGAGACAAACCCTTCAAGGCTGTGTTCAAATCTGCCGTGGAACCCCTCTAGAAAATGTTGTTTTTTTTTTACTGGAAAAATAGCATTACATGCAGCATTCAATTTTCCCCCATAAACATGGACACCTCTGCAGAACCCCATTGTAAGTCAGTGGTGTCCATACTACAATGCTGCCCTGGGTCATGGTCTTTGTCTGTGGTGTGAACAGAGCCGAGTGGCTCCATTTAGTTTATCAATATAGTGAAGACTTTTTCCAAATATGTTGCTGTGTGGAGGAGATAAGGGAGATTTCATCTCCTCTGGTTACCGACCTGCTGTTTTATCTTATCTGATAGCAGGGAGTGACCTAACCACAGGTGGGCACACAGGGCACTGGCAGTTTGAGAACAGTGTGTGTTATCGCTAATAAAAAAAGATTGATTACTTTTGAGTGTTTACGTTGAGCTCTGAGGCTCTCTGCACTATAGGTTACATCTCCAGCACCCAATGTCATTGCAATTAAAAAAGCTGTGGATATGGAGGTGGTATGCTAATCACTGCTATAGAACTACCCACAGCCTGAAGAGACCGGATGCATGAATCTAAAACTGCTTTTGGCTCTGTGAAGCAACTTGGTGAGACCACCTCTTTAAGTTTTTAGAGCAACTAGGTTCGCAAAAGGAATATTGTTTACTGCCAGCTAGATGAATGGCCAGTATCCAGAAACCTCTGACTGATTCAAAACCACATGGAAAAAAGAGGTAATGTCTAAAATATAACTTTTATTAATAATAACTTAAAATATATCCCACTAACAACTCTCTCTGGACCTACCAGGGTGATACTGTACAATGAATAACAGTCCCTACCCTAAAGTGCAAGATGATCTCCCGATAAAGGGCGCTCTTGCCCGGGACCATGTCCCTAGGAAAATTGACAGATATGATCTCTAGTCTGGTCCCAACATGTTTCGACCAGCCTGTAAAGATTATTATACCTGGTCACCTCAGGGGACCAAAAGGCAGGAATCCAGAATAAAGGTGTTCAAAAATAATTTGTCAAATAATGTACTACAGGTATACTGTGCTTAATCCAAGATACCTGATAAAATAACAACATCAAACTAGGGAAAAAGAGAACAAGGATGTAATCATCCAGAAAGTAAGAGGTGGGTCATATCCAAAAAATCTCAATACCTTAGGTAAAAGTAATATACCTTACCGATATGTAGAGGAACTCTTGGTCTCTCTGAACTATTGAATGTGGCCGATGCTGCAATGCCCTGACAGGGCTAGAGGTGACATAGATCACTACACCTTGAAACAGTGGGGTGGTTCCTCTACATATCGGTAAGGTATATTACTTTTACCTAAGGTATTGGGATTTTTTGGATATGACCACCTCTTACTTTTCTGGGATGAATACATCATCCTTGTTCTCTTTTGCCATAGTTGGTGGTGTCATTTTATCAGGTATCTTGGATTAAGCAGGACAGGTTCTGGGCAAGTGCGCCCTTTATCGGGGCGATCATCTTGCACTTTAGGGTAGGGACTGTTATTCATTGTACAGTATCGCCCTGGTAGTTCTAGAGAGAGTTGTTAGTGGGATATATTTTAAGTTATTATTAATAAAAGTTTTATTTTAGACATTACCTCTTTTTTTTTTTTTCCATGTAGCAACTAGGTTCGGACACAAAGGAAAGTGCAGCAGATCCTGTTCCTGGAAATGTAATATATTGCTCCACGGCTTAAAGGGGTTTGGCATCCCATAAAATCCTCTATGAGCACGCTCACTCGACTACGTTCAGAACCTCCAAGGAAATAGACTGGGAAAGGGCGGCCGGCTTGTGGTGCGCTATAAGCCGGCCTGAGAGATGATTTTACGGATTGCAAAACCCCTTTAACTCTTAACTTTAAATGTGCTCCTTCTCTTTTGGGCTATTTGGTTATTGCCTCACAAGGAGGGATTAATCAGCCCCTCAATGAGCCTAATAATTCAAGAGATTTCCACTGTTATGCTTCCTGAACCCGTATTCAAATTGACCTCTATGTGGTCAGCTGTCCTAGAATATAGCTTGCTGGCCGGGGTGATACAATGTGCAGGAAAATAGAAAGGGCTACAGCACTAAACCAGCACTGCTGCCCCTTCATTCTCAGGACTGGTAAGTGTCCTGGAGGAACCTCTGCCAGTTAGACATTGATGGTGTATGCAAGCTATATGCAATCTCTTTATGGGAGTGGAAAACGACTGTAAGAATGTTTGGTTTCCTTGCAGTTATAATAGGACAGTCTTGTGTTATTTTACTCACACTTTTTTGTTTTCTCATTTCAGCTTTTCCCTTTAGTAAATCTTCGCTGATAAGACCCGCAGTGTTTTTGCCACAAGACAGAACTTCATTACAAGCATTCCCCGCCCAAGTGTCTCAGAATCGACATGGTATGCTACAAAAATAGTCTGTTATCGTATTGCATCAAAGATGGATTTGTTGCTATAGCTGACGCTGTATTGTGACTACTGTTGTACGATTTTGGGTAAATGTTCTTTCTTGACACCATATGTGGGAGGAGGCCACGATGTCGATCACAGAGAGAGCATAAAAACTTCATGCAGGACGTCAGAACCTTTAAGGGTCGTTCACTGTTTTTGGATCCGATTTCGCATCCAAAAACACTGCAGCGATTGGATCCAACATATATCCAACATGCAGCTGCATGTTTGGCTGCAGCAGGATCGCACCCTATAGTTTATTAAAGGGCTCCTGCTGCGTCTTTCGGATCAAGAATTGTCATGTCAATTCTTGGAACGGACCCGAAAGACGGAGTGAGACGCACATCGGCGATCACTCGTGTGAACGCCGATGCGTGCTTCATATTAAAAGCATTGTAAATCACATTGTTATTTATTAGATGCGTGTTTAGGGTCCAACAGATGGATCCAAACACGTATCTAAAAACGTATGTTCACACGGACTCGACACGCTGTGTGAACATACCCTTAGTCTTCCTGCACAGCATTTAGTATTTTTTGCTAGAAACCAAATTTCGGGGTTTATGGCTCTGCTACAAATCTCAGCTTCACTGATGCTGCATCTTCCAATGTATAGTATGAGAAAACAATATTGGACATAATAGAAAATTACGGTTTTTATGCAGTTAACGGGGTTGTCCATTATTTAAGAAAAAGACTCTTGGTCATAAAAGGAAAAATACTTTACTCCCCTTTGAAACCCACTCCGTTCCATTGTCACTGGTGCTCCCCAGTGTTTGGGACATAGAAGGGTCACTGAATTTTTTGCTCTTCACAGTTGAGATGGGATATGGGAATGTCCCAAAGTCATTGTTAAGCTGTTCCAGCACCGGGGCAGCTCCTGGTACTTCATTCATCGGTCATGTCATGTGACATTGCAGCCAGTCACTGGCTTCAATGATCTCTGTGTGAATGGCACGTGATTGTTGAGCCCAGTGACTGGCTGCACCTGTGACGTGAACAATGAACGTTCACTTCTATTAGCGAAAAGAATGGGACCGGTGCTGTGACTGAACAGGAGCGTCCAGTAGGGAAGTATGAGCTTTTCTTTCTATTTTTAATCATGCCCTAATATTAAAAAAATTCTGCACCCTCTCCCCCACCACCCCTCCCCCCTTGTGTTTTTTTTTTTTTTTTTTAAAAAGCATCCATACCCTCACCAGGGCGCATGGAATGGGCATACCCAAAGCAGGTGATTATTTCATTACTTTTCACTAACAGGAGATGTAATTTTACAGGTGCCCAATCTTTTTTGCAAAAAAAGTATTCAGGATTAGTGAACAAAAAGATCTGTATTGCTCTCCTCATGGGCTGTGCCTGTTATTGCACTTAGCCTCCATTAAAGTGAGTGAGGATGATCTGCAATACCAAACACTGTTCATGGAGGCAAGAGGATCTAATTCTGAAGTGGGAAAAGCAGATCTTTGCATTCCAATCCTAGAAAGCCCTTTAAAGTATATATCCTTGATAAACGAAAAAAGCAAGTAGAACATCGTATTTACAACTACGTGACTATAACTAGGGGCCTGCAGGAGAGAGTACTTAAAGGGGTTGTCTCACTACATTGATTCATCTCACCCCAGTCCTGTTTTCTTGGTTTCACTTTGAATTCAGGGAGGTGTTTACTGGCTTCCACTAGGCTGCAGTATAAGCCAGATCTGTAGCTATAGCAACTAGTGCTGGCAGCCTATCAGGAGAGATCAAACAGGTCTGTAGCTATAGCGACCTGAGGAGCTGATGCAGCCCATAGAAGAGGAGATATCTCAGAATAGGTAGGACACTGTTAACAGACATATATTGCAAAGCGACTTGTTTTTGCAAGATCTTTAACATAAAAAGCAATCCTTGTAGTGAGACAACCCCTTTAAAGGTTTTGTATAGGATGAGGAACACGTGGTGTTCTTCTTCCAAAAACACTACCATCTGTCTTTTGGTTGAAATGAATATGTTTGGGATCCAACACCAAACACAACCTGCAAACATGTGGCTGTTTCTTGAAATGCAGCCATATTTTTGTAATTTTGTGGAACCTATTGAATTTATTTGGGAGAGCAGGGGGTAATAGATATATTAAGCTGGATCACACCACCTTTCATTAAATCAAATGCTGAGTTTTGTTACTAGGTTTAGAGAAATTATTTTTAACCAGATATTTTTTTCTCCTTTTAAAAAAAGCCTCCTCCAAAGCCGCCTCTCTGCACTGGTCTGCTGAGAGAGAGCAGTGAGTGTGGTTCTTCTAGGCCTTCTACCTGCAGCTTACATGTATCCTGGAGGTGCTGTGGACTATTCCCTGGCCGCAGCTCTCACCCTTCACGGACACTGGTAAGGAAACCTACTAATTACCTCATTAAAACTATACAGCACTGATTAAAAACCTGTAATGGTAAATTTAAAGCACCCCTTGACCTTGGTTATCTCATTTTGTGATCTGAAAAGTTGATTCAGATCCTGAATAAAAACTAGATGTGACTTGTTGGGTCTTCTAATTTTCTGCTTAATTAATAACATAATCACAGTTGAGAAACCTGCAGTAAAAAGATCAACTCAGCACTTACAATAGGTTGTCTTCTTGCCCCTTGAACTGTTCATCATTTTAACGACCGCCCGCCGACTTTAGACTTCGGCTGGTGCAGGTCGTTCTTCTGCAGCGCCGTATTTAGACGTCGCTGCAGACATCGGAGTTTGCGGCGTCCGGGCGCCGCAGCTGCGCTGAGATCGGGGCTGCACTACACAGCCCTAATCCCAGAGCATCTACTGAGAGCATTGGGGAGCGGAGGAAACCTGCGCAACCCGATGCTTTAAACCTTTGATTGCTGCGGATCGTCACCGCAGCGCAATCAAAGGGTTTCCCTGCTCTGTCGGGTGATCGGAACACCCAGAGACCCGACAGAGCTCAGGGAACGGCTGCACAGCCAGCCCTGGGGACCTAAAGCTGTCTGTGTAATACCCCAGAAATCGGGGTACACTGTGTGCTGCCCTGACTGCTGCCTGTGTCAGACTGACACAGATTATAATGTATTAGCATATATGAATATGGTAATACATTACTAAGTGTGGGGGAAAAAAATGTAAAACAGTTCTCTCTTCAGGGGATTTAAAAAAAAAAAAAAAAAAAAAGTAAAAAACATATTCGGTATCCACACGGCCATAATAACCTGTAGAATTAATCTAACAAGCTGTGAATGGTGTAAAAAATGTTTTAAAAAAAAACCCCAAAAAATTTTTTAAATTAAAAACAATTCTGCAATTATTTAGAAGTGAACTTAAACTATTCCCCCATAAAGTACAACTTGTCTCGAATAAATGAGACCTCAGACAACTGCGTCATTGAAAAAGTAAAAAAGTTACAACTGTTGAAACGCAAGGAGGCAAAAACTAAAAAAATGTTCTGGTCATTAACTGCTTTTCAGCCGTTTGGCTTAAGGGGTTAAACTGTTACAGCCACAAACTTAATTGTAATTTATTGATATTTTATGTGATACAGCTACACAAAGTAGCAAATATTTGTGAAGTGCTTTTCCAAATTTCTGCAAATTAAAAAACTAAAAAGTGTAGCATGTATATGTATTCAACTCCCCTGAGTCAATACTTTTGTAGGACCAGCCTTATTAAATTTCCAAGATCACTGGGAAACCGCCGATACTGTCACAGCGTTCAGTCAGGTGTTCACACGTAAGTCCGTTACCTTACATGCAGTGTTTGAAGTCACGAAGACCATACGTAAGATGTGAACTGGCGTTAGCGATGTCCATAGAAGAGTCCCTTTAAAGGGATTGTCTCACTACTAAGATTAGCTTTCAACATGTAGGGAACGGTAAATGAAGACTTTTTCCAAATATATTGCTCTGTTTATTTTGTTTTGTGGAGGAGATGGGGGAGATTTCATCTCCTCTGAGTGCACACAGTTTTCTCTGGTTACCGACCTGCTGCAGCCTATTGAGGGATGTCTCTATCAATTTTGCACATCTAGAGGCTGGAATTTTTTGCCCACTACATCTTTGCAGAATCACTCAAGCTCAGTTAGATTTCTTGTCGAACATTTGTGACCGTAAATTTTCCAAGTCATTCCATGGCTGTGCAAGTTATCTGGCGTCAAAAACCTGACCTGTTCATAAATGTATGAACAGTCACATTGCTAACTTTGACGCAATACTTTTTAAGGCGCCAAAGATTAGGGGTGTTCTGGGGGCGTCGCACCACATTTATGATTCTTTGACGCCAAACCTAGGCGCAGAACATTTAGAACAGTAAGAGCAGGTTAAAGGTGGTGCCTGAGCCAGACTTGTGGTATTGGCTCTACACTGCCCTGTATGTATGACCTGCAGAAGAACAGCCAGACCAGGGTAAAGGTGGTGCCTGAGCCAGACTTGTGGTATTGGCTCTACACTGCCCTGTATGTATGACCTGCAGAAGAACAGACCAGGGTAAAGGTGGTGCCTGAGCCAGACTTGTGGTATTGGCTCTACACTGCCCTGTATGTATGACCTGCAGAGGAACAGCCAGACCAGGGTAAAGGTGGTGCCTGAGCCAGACTTGTGGTATTGGCCTACACTGCCCTGTATGTACGTCATTCAGAATCACAGACCAGGGTAAAGGTGGTGCCTGAGCCAGACTTGTGGTATTGGCTCTACACTGCTCCTGTATGTATGACCTGCAGAAGAACAGACCAGGGAAAAGGTGGTGCCTGAGCCAGACTTGTGTATTGGCACTAGACTGCACCTGTATGTATGACCTGCAGAAGAACACTCAGACCATGGTAAAGGTGTGGTGCCTGAGCCAGACTTGTGGGTTTTTGGCTCCACACTTGCCCTGTATTTAGATCCACCCTCCAGAAGAACAGCCAACCAGCGTAAAGGTGTGCCTGAGCCAATGGTGTGGTTGGTTTCACACTGCCTGTATGTTATACCTGCAGTAAGAAACCAGGGTAAAGGTGGTGCCTGAGCCAGACTTGTGGTATTGGCAAAAGACTGCGCCTGTATGTATGACCTGCAGAAGAACAGGCTCGTATATTCTGGCACATTCTACACTGCCATAAAGCGATTTAGAACTGGCCTGTTGGTGCCAATGGTCATACATGTCGCCCAAGGTCTTTTGTAGCCTCAAACACATTTTCCTACAGGATTGCCCTGTATTTAGCTCCAGCCATTTTCCCATTAACTCTTACCAGCTTCAGAGTCCCTGCTGAAGCAAATCTTCCCCCTAACATGATGCTGCCCCCTCCATGCTTCATGGTGGGGGTGGTGTGTTCACATAGTGTTTTGGCTTTTAATCCAGTAAGTAAACTTCTTTTTTTTTATCAACTAAACAGAGCTCCACTATATATAGCAGTTTGCAAACTGCAAATGGGACTTCTTATGGATTGCTTTCCAAAGGTCTTTCTTCTTGCCACTCTTTAATGAAAACCAGATTAATAGTTGTCATGTGAACATATTCTCCCACCTGAGCTGTGGATCTCAGCAGCTCCTCCAAAGCCTCTTGGCTGCTTCTATTATTAGTGCTTTGCTTATCCGTTTAGCTGGATGACTATATCTTGGTAGGTTACCAGTTGTGCCATACTTCTCCCATTTATGAATGATGGGTTGAACAGTGCTCCGTTAGATGTTTAGAGCTTGGGCTATTTTTTTCTTTAAACCTAACCCTGCAATATACTTTGCCACAACTTTATCACTGAGCTGTGTGATGTGTTCCTTGGTATTCATGATGCTGTTTGTTCACAAATGTTCTATAACAAACCTGAGGCCTTCACAAAGCAGGTGGTATTAGGGCTTGTTCACAAGATGCTTTTGTGATCCGTTTTACGGATCCGTAAAACGGATCCAACAATGGTCAGTGTGATTTTCATAGCTTTCAGTGACAAAAGCGCATCGCTGTTCTCACGAGAGAACGGCGATGCGCTTTTGAGAGCTTTCCTCTGATGCGGATCCGTCTTTAGAAATACGTCATTTCTTGTTGCGTTTTATGCAACAGAAGTCACCATAGGAAACAAGGGGATCCGCTTTTGTCATGCGGAAAGCGGATCCCACAGTGCAGCAGAGATTTGCTTAAAGTTGTGATTCGCTTTACATGCTGAAAGTGCACTGGGATGACGTAAGAGCTGCTGTGATCGGAGGTGCGCGGGATGGATGCGAGCAGCGCGGGCGGGATGGGAGGGTGAGACACACCCCCCCACACCTGGTGCGTGTTTGGGATCCGCTTTTCGGATGCAGTTTTCACTGGTACAAAAACGGATCAAAAACGTTGTGTGAACACAGCCTTATACTGAGAATAAATGACAAACAGATGTACTCTATTTTCAAATTAGGTGACTTCTAAAGGCATTTTGGAAAAAAACTATTTGTTAAAAGCACGTATAATTTGCTTTACACTTCACAAATACTTGCTACTTTGTGTTGCTCTGTTGCATAAAATATGTTTACATTTGTGGCTGTAACTTTAAAAATGAGGAACAGTTCAATGGGTATGAATACTTTTTCAACCCACTATATATTTGTGCACCTTCATTGTCATCGTCTCATCAATATTCAGTGATCTGTACAGAGCTCTCATATAACCAAAATGGGAAGGGAGGAAGTTTTGAATTAGTCATTTATTCCTCCTCCCCATCTCCATAACACATCACTGTGTTTGTCCAGCTTTAGGCTTGGCTGTTTGATCCAGAAGTAAGAAGAGTAAGGGTGAGGTCACACGGCATCTTTGGGACGTATAGCGATGTGTACAGTACAGCGCCTATTTCTAAAACTTTCTATTCCAGCTCCCATAGACATTCACTTTTCCCAGTGAAATGTCACTTCTTTCACCTACCGCATAATGCGCGTCGGGAAAAACGGCAGGTAATCATAGTTCTGAATGACCGTATTTGTTTGCAGAGCGATTATGCGCCAAAGTACACCCTGCAGAGATGCCGTGTGAACATACCCTAAAACCCCAAAGCCACATTCATGTGCTTCTCCTTCCTAATATGCTAGCAATATGTTTCAGGAGCTCTCAACTCTCCAGGTGTATATTTAATAAATAATGGTATTCCTGTATACTATAACAATTCGGAAGTATATGCTTAGAGAACTCTGCATTCGTTTCTTCTCTTTATCCCTCGTGGAAATGTACAAATTGACAACTGGGTGTCTGGAGTTTTCTTGCACAGTCTGTGGCAAACTGTAGAAGGATAGGAAGAATAGTATTGTCCATTTATCTCTAGGAGACCACGCAATGCAGATTTTTTGGATAAGATACTCCAGAATTGTTATTTTAAAAGTATTTACTAGATCAGAACAGGCAGGAGAGCACATAGGTTTTTTGCAAGGCTGTGTCTCCACTGCACAAGAATACGATCGTATTTTTGGCGCTTTTAGTTTTTTAAAAGTGCCGAAGATACGATCGTTCCTGCGGCCCCATAGACGGCAATAGGAAAGACGAGCTGCAGTCTACACAGCTCGTCTTTTCTCTGCACGTCTTCTGGCGCCGGCGTATTATACAACATTTTGTATACCGTAGTACGCTGGCGCTTTTAGTTTTCTTGGCGTCTTCCCATACAATACAGTTGTATGGGCGATGTCAGGAAAATGAGAAGCGACCGTGTTTTTTGTACAAAACGTGACAAAAGCTGCAGTCCTGCAATGGAGAAAAAAATGGCTGCTTTCGAGCCATTGCAGTGGAGACATAACCTAAGAATTAAAACCTTTATTAACATTATCCCAGCATGAAATCCTACACAAATCCTGTTCCAATCTCACACTGTATCTATTTCAGACAAACTAGAAGCCATTCCCTATAATCCTATGATTTTTCAGTAGCCATCTCTAGTTATCACATGGCGTAAGTACTGTTGTAAATGGTGCAGCAGTGCTTACTCAGGGAATATCTCCTCTTACTGTGAGACTGCTTTTACACTTTATTAAGATATATTTATATATTTGCATTGTATATTTGCCACATGCTTTCCCATCATCAAACACATCCATAGGGCTCAATACATATATTTTTTTCCTCTATGCTATCCCTTATAGAGATGTGCAGAGAAGCGCACATACTCACTTTTTTACTACTCATCTCTTGATGGAACAACGCAGAAAAAAATGCGAATTGAAACCTATGGGTTATACTTATAGTAATTAGATTACTACATTAAAGGGA
Organism: Phyllomedusa bahiana; assembly: GCA_025379985.1. Classification (NCBI taxonomy): domain Eukaryota; kingdom Metazoa; phylum Chordata; class Amphibia; order Anura; family Hylidae; genus Phyllomedusa; species Phyllomedusa bahiana. The sequence continues at coordinate 48,697 of JAODAL010003131.1, forward strand.
ATGGGTCATCAGAAAATGACCTATTGTTGAAAGAGAACCTGTCACATAATTTATGCCCCCCAGGCTGAGGACCGCACAAGCTAGTGTCAGACCTGCTGTTTCCAGCGCTGTGTCCCTTATTCTGTAAGATGCTGTAGTTTTCGAGTATTTAGTGCTCCAATCTGTAGTTGTCAGCCAGAAAAGAGTCCGTTTTTTTTTTTTTTTTTTTTAACCCCCCCCACCACAACTGATAAACTTATTAGTTTGAATAGGTAGAAACGTGAATAACTGCCAGTGGGCGGGGCTCAAATCAAGAATAAGATTTGAGGGGTAAATGCTCTTAAACTACAGCATATTACAGAATAAGGGACACAGCGCTGGAAACAGCAGGTCTGACACTGGCTTGTGCTGCCCTCAGCAAGGGTGGCATAACCTATGTGACAGGTTCCCTTTAAATGTATGTTTTTATGTAAAACACGTTTTTTCAGCACTCCCCTTATTACCGGCACAGGCAAGATTACACTGAAAAGCAACACTAATGTGCATAGATAACACAGGATCCAGCATTTACAATAGGAGATGCACAGAAGACTTTTTCCCAAGTTACAGATCATGCCAAAAAAAAACTAGAAATCAATAGATCTGTTCCTTTTCTCAGGCTCCTGTGTCCATGAAACTGCTGAAAAGCATTTCTCTAAATGCTGTTAAAAGCAGCTCTGGAAAGATGACTGCTGCCATAATCATATGCAGAAAACAAAATAATGCAATGTTCAATCAGAACTTAAAAATGGCTAAGAAGAAAAGTATATGTATCACTATCTTGTTTTAATGAGCAGGGCTGTGGAGTCGGTAAGCTATTACTCCGACTTCTCAATTTTCCTGACCCCCGACTCCCACTCCCTCACACACGACACATGTTTAAGTGATAACTGTACTGGAGTAAAATGGTAACATCAGGCTATTTATCACCTTATGGTACAATAATGCAGCTATTTAGGTAGAACAGACACTGACAAGCAAAATGATAACCAGGTTTTGACTTTCAGGCTCCATATCTCACCATTCACTACAGATTTGTACATGAGGCTACTGTAATTTTATATACAGTCATCTTGCATATCTTATACATACATTATTTAGTATTAGCATCTCCTTAGTTCTGCAGATGTAACTGCATTGTTACTGTTTTGCTCCTAAAAATCAAAATTTGGCTTTCAGCTCTGCCTGAATCCTTCTGGGCTCTGGATCAGATTCAAGCACGTGTTGACCAAAATCTGATCCCAGGACTCTTCTACACGAATACAGCTTTTTCTTCAACTCTAAGGGTATGTTCACACAATGTATTGCGGCGCGTACACTGTGTGTTTCTGTAGCTCGCGCTGATCAGCACGTACTCCCGGCCCCATAGACATGCATTACTCACGGCGTAAGTAACTGACATGTCAATTCTCCCCCCATGCGTACAATATGATCGTATTGTACGAGCGGGGAGAGGAGGCGTAATCCATAGTTCTCTATGAGAGCTATGGATTACCGTAATTATGGGGCGCATTTCCCTGCGTATTAAGTGCAGTACACCGCCAAATATGCAGCGAAATGCGCTCCAAAATAAGCCGTGTGAACATACCCTAAGTGTTGGATTGCGTTGAGGTCTGGGGACTGTGGAGGCCAATACAGCAAGTCTACTTCATTGTCATTGAACCATTTCTTCTTCAACCTAGATGTCTGCTTCAGGTCGTTGTCCTGCTGGTCACTATGTCGTCCTTTTCATACCCATAGTACTCGAGTGTATGAAGTAACTCATCTTGTAGGACACTCACCTATAGCTCAGCATTGAGGTCACCATCGATCCTGGTCAAGTATCCAACATCTTTGGCTGTGAAGCATCCCCATATCATCAGGCTTCTTCCACCGAACCTGACAGTTCTTCCAACTTCTCGATCCATTAGCCTCCTTTTCCTTTGATTCTTCCACATCCATTCCCCTCCTCAGCGCCCGGTCTATTGACTTTCATCTCATCGCTCCACATCATCCGTTTCCAAACTTCCATTTTTTTTACTTTTTGCCAAACTCGAGCCAACACTTCTCATGACGATATTGAAGTTGCGGCTTCACCTTTTTTCAGGCCATCATTCCAGACCTGTGTAATGCGTGTTGCCCGGTGCTATTAGGGAATGTGAGAACAGGTTGTAATTTGACCCAGCACAAGGAGCAAAACACTAGCAATGCAGTTACATGAGAAGCTGTAGAACTCAGCAGATGCTAAATAGTTAAATGTAAAAGTTATATTTGAGAGCCAAGATGATGGTCTATAAAATGATTGGAGTCTCGCATGGATGGTGAGATACGAAGCCTGAAAGTCACAAGTCCAAAACATTGTTACCCTTTTGCTTGTCGATGTAAAATATATTTATAGAACACGTCTCAAACACAAAAAACTTTAATAAATTGTAAATATGAAGTGAAAAATTTTAGCTGAAATCTGGTCAATCTGTTTGCTATGGGAACGGAATCTTTTCCCCTGTGGTAGTGCTTTGCCTGCTCCATGTCATCAATTACACTCCTCATGTGATGAGGCTGAAGATATGGGAGCAGTAGCACTGGCCGGACCCAATTCCTCTTGCTCTTTGCACTGCATCGAACTAACCGTACCAATTTATTATATATTTTGGGAGTCAGAGTTGGTCCATTTTTTACCGACTCCTGCAAAATGGGCACCGACTCCATGACTCCGACTCCACAGCCCTGTTAATTACTACAAAAAATGGTGATGGATTCCCTTTAAAGGGGTGTTCTCCTCATAGACTGATGGAACACTGCTAGGCTGCGGCAGCACCTATCTCAGGAATGGGCCCCTGAAAGTTTTGGCTCAAAACTGAGAGCTGGACGCACTTGCACATGACTTTTCATTCTGTTTTATGAAAGCTCCGACCACAGGTGAGCCGTGTGTTTGACTGTATTTAGTTTCTATAGAACCGAATGAAGCATGGCCGGCTCTTCACTCTGAGCCAGCACTTTCAGGGGCCTGTTCCGGAGATAGCTGCAGCTCCCATAGACTTTGATGGTGTATCCTAACTATATTGGAGCACCCCTTGGAAAAAAAAAAAAGTATGCTAATGTAAAATACACTGATATTGACCAAGAGGACACTTGTCAGTTGTTTGGCCTCTGGCTGAGTTGAGACCGATAGATAATTTCATTTGTATGTGTGTGTCTGTCAGCAATTCTTTACTATGTATTTTGGGAAGTGTTGGCTTTTTATCTAATCTCTATACATTTCCTTTTCTTTTAAGGGGGTCTTGGGCAGGTGGTGACTGACTATGTTCATGGAGATGCGAAGGTTAAGCTGGCCAACACCGGACTGCTGGCTCTCTCATCCTTAACATTTGCTGGGCTTTGCTATTTCAACTATCATGATGTGGGCATCTGCAAAGCTGTTGCCATGCTGTGGAGCCTGTGATTGCTCTGCAGATGAATGTATCCTAGCACTTATATTCTATGCCTTGACTGGGTAAGGCAAGGAGGCAGCAAAAACAACCGCCTGTTGGAAGATGGATGAAGATAGGAGTATTTGTTGCCTATAGTACAGTACATGCCGTCCACTGTGGTTTGTACCAGTGTACTGTTCTTTAAAGAAAAACGCCACATGCTAATCCAGAAAAGTGCTTAATACAGACACATACTATTTGGATATTTTAATATGTTAAATGCATAAACGTTCAAATAAGTTTTCCAATATGCAGAGAGACACAATCTGTCTTGAATCATTTGGGGGGAATTAATCCATTCTTGCTTACATTATGGGTTAAAGTAGTATTCCAATTTTTGTGGTCTACTCGCTGAAAGTTTAATTCTTCATCTGCCAGACTGATCAATGTAATTTCATGTCTTCCAGATGGTGAAGGCATCCTTGTCTGGTTTTACAGGTATACTCTGATCATGATCATATTTTTGCATTAAAGAAACCCATGAAAATGAATAAAGGTCACTTGAATTGACAATGATGCTTTAGTGCTTGAAATAAATTATACTATATTATGTCTTTTTAGCATGCAAAAAATAGGGTTACATACTTTAAAAAACCTGATTATAACCTATTTCTATGATTTGCTGGGGCATATAGTCTGTTGCCCTTTTTGTCTCCCACTCCCTTTCAGTTTTTCAGACAGCGCTGAAAATCCACCAGCCACTGAGGTCAGTTTTCATGATTGCTTTTCTGCTCTTATCTAGTACTAAAGGTGTTGTCGCACCATGTTCACAGAGCCAAAATCAGCTTTGGATTCCTTCATCCTGTCTCTTCCTGGTTAGGCTGTGGATGGTTGTTTAGCAGTGCTTAGCATTATCAGCTCTGTATTCACAGCTCTTCCAGTTGCACTGACATGAGAGCAGGAAGTCTTCTCTATAGAGCAGAGTGCTTCAGAGCTCAAAGAAAACAAGTAATTGGTCTCCTTTGTTTGTTAGAGATGACACACTCTGTTCTCAGACCTCCGGCATCCTGTGTGCCAACCTCCGTGACATCACTACCTGCAGGGCAGGGAGAGCAGGATGGTAACCAGATAAACTTGTGTGCACTCAGAGCAGATAAAATCTTTTTACCTTTCCCTGGTCAGGAGGTAAGAGACATATATCTGGAAAAAGTCTTCAATTATCTGTCCTTTCATGTTGAAAGCTATCCTTTGTAGTGAGACAACCCTTTATAAGAATAGTAAAACTGATGCCCTGCTCTACAATATGTTGTTGAGCACTCCACAGAGGTATATACAGTGAGCGATCAATCAGCATTAAACCCATTGACAGATGGAGTGAATAACATTGATTATTTTGTGAAAGTGGGTGGCTTATGTTGAGAAACAAGCAAACAGCCAGTTGTGGAAGTTATTGGGCCTCATTTATCAAAATTGTCCAAGGGTAAAACTGTCTTTGTTGCACGTAGTATGCAATCAGGGGACAACTTTCATTTTTGCTGAGCTGTTTAAAAATTGAAAGTTGAGCACCTACAGAGCGTTTTGAGGAATAAGGCCTTATGTGTTGGAAGCAGAAGAAATCGGTACGTGTAAGGATTTGAGTCACTTTGACAAAGGTTACATTGTGATGGTTAAGCCAAATTCAGTGGTTGCTTGTGCAGACTAGTCAGAATGAGTAATTTTTTTCTATCAAGTACCTCTCATTACTGTAAATCTGTATGATGTGTTAATTTGCCCACTTTTAACCCCTTCCCAATATTGGACGGAAGTTTACATCCAAGTCGGGTAGGAGTTTCCGCAAATGGACGTAAACTCATCTCCTGAGGATTGTGCAAACCCTAAAATAGAGTTGGCACAATCGCTGCGGGAAACCAGCTGTACTTTACAGCTAGCATCCCACAACATCGGTAAGGACCGATTAACCCTTTAGTCGCCACGGTCAAATGCGACTATGGCAGCTAAGGGGGCTCCCTCTGTCACCCATCGGCACTGCCACAATATAATCGTGGCTGCCGCTGGCTTCCCTGACTGTTAGTGACATTACTATGCCCGGCCATGCCCTATTGGCATGGCCAGGTATAATGATTGACAGTTGACACCACCAGTTTCCCCTTTACAAATGCAGATCGCCCAAAACAAGGTAAAATTTTTTATAAACTACGCATATTTGGTATCGCTGCGTGTGTTGTGACCTACCCTATATTTCTGTCATGTTACTTAACCTGCACGGTGAACACTGTAAAAAAAAAAAAAAAAAAAAAAAAAAAACGTCAGCTTTTGTTCAGCCCGCAGCACATAAAATGTAATGAAAAGCAATTAAAAACTCATATAAACGCCAAAGTGGCACCAATGAAAATGTTCATCCTGCAAAAGCCAAAAAAAAAAAAAAAGCTTTTACACAGCTCTGTATATAGAAATATAAAAAAGCTATGGCTATCAGAAGACAGTGATGCATCAATATTGCTTTACATAATAACGCTTTTTTTTTTTCTTTTTAAAGTGCTTCATGTATACTGCATGGTGAGCGCTGTTAAAAATGAAAAAAAACACTACTAGGTTTGCAGTATTTTCTTCATCCTGGCTTAAAAAAAAACGGAATTAAAAGCAATCAAAATACCTTGTCCTCCCAAAAATCATACCAATAAAAATGTCAACTCACCCTGTAAAACACAAGCCCCTACACCGCTCCATACATTGAAAAAAAACTTATGGCTCTCAGACTGTGGTGATGCAAAGACATGTTTTCCTTTCTGAGTAAAAATGTTTTCGTGTAGAAGCAGTAAAACATAAAAAATATACATATTGGGTATCTCTATAATCATATTGACCTGCTGAGTAAAGCTAGCATGTCCTTTACACCAAAAGGTGACCGATGTAAAACATAAAAATACAGTAATCCTGATAGTTTTTTTATTTAGTTCAAAATGCATCACAAAACCTTAGCACCATATGAACCCCATAATGATACCAATGAAAACGTCAACTCTCCCTGAAGAAAAATAACCCCTTAATCCGCTCCATATACAGAAAAATAGGCTATAACTGTGAGACTGGTGACATCAAAACACAATTTTTTATAAACTCGTTTCTATTGTGTAAAAAAACTATATAACATTTATATCATTATGATGGTACAGACCCACATAGTAAACTTATCCTGTCATTTATTTTGCATGGCAAATGTTTATAAAATTAAGCTGCGTTCCGCCCCCACCTCCCCATTTTCATGGTCCAGTACTAAAGAAAACTGGAACAACTGTGTGTCAAAATTGTACAATACATCCCTAGATAAGAGATCAAGATGGGATGACTTCTGGAAGATTTGACTTGTTCTGGTACTTTGGGGCTTTGCAAATGCAACATGGCCCCCACCAAAATCTGCCTTCCAAAAGCCAAAGAGCGCTCCCTCCCTTGTATGCCCAGCCATGCGCCCGAACAGCAGTTTACACACTCATATAGGGTATTGCCAAACTTGGAGGAAATTGCAAATATTTGGAGTGTTTTTTTTTTTCTCCAGAATTCTTTGTAAAAATTAAACATTTTCACAGCCTAAAGCTAAAAAAATTTGTGAAACACCTGTGGGGTTGATATACTCACTACACCCCTGGATATATTCCTTAAGGGGTTTAGTTTCCAATACAGGGCCTTTTTAGTGGTGTTTATTAAGTTTTAGCACCTTAAAGTGTCCGCAAACCTGTTCTGGCACCGAAAGAAAATCGTAATGAAAATGAAACCCTAAAGTCCGATAAGTGCTCCTCCTGTTCTGAGGCTTGTAGTTGATCCAAATCATGCACTTGCGCCACATATGGGATATCTCTAAAAACAGCAGAATTTTGGGAATTGATATCAAGTTGCATTTCCCTGGTCACATTTACGGTGTTCCAGTGAAATGGATAAAAAAAATTTAAATGTACAAAAAGTATTTGAGATTTTGAAACTTCATCTCCACTTTGTTTTAATTTCTGTGAAACACTTAATGGGTTAATAAACCTCCTAAATGCTGTTGGATACTTCAAGGATTGCAGTTTCTTAGTTGGAGTCATTTATGGAGGTATCTACTACTACATTTCTAAGGTCCCTAATGTCGTAAAAACCAAAAATAAAGAGATTTAAAAATTGTGCTAACTTACAGTTGACATATGGTAGATGCTAGTTATAAACAATTTTGTGTGGAATAACCGTCTTGCACAAATAAATTTTTTAACTTTGCAAATGGCAAATTTGTCTACATTTTTACAACATTTTGATATTTTTCACAAATAAACAAGGATTGTATGGAACAAAATTTTTTACTTAGTTAAATCACAATGAGTTACAGGAAAACCATCTCTGAATCTCCTGGATGGGTAAAGTATCAAAAAGTTATTCCCACATAAAGTGACACTTCAGATATCAAAAATAGGGCTCTGTCAGGGAGGTTAAAACTGTGTCCTTAAGGGCATCAACCCTCTTAAGGGCCGTTCACACGGCTTATTGCAGGGACGGATTTCAGCCGTATTGCGCTGCAATACGGTTGGAATCCGTCCCAGCCATTACGGTAATCCACAGTTCTCCTAGAGAACTGTGGATTCCATCTCTCCTCCCCGCTCGGCGAATAGGCCAGGCGGGGAGAAAGTGACATGTTCATTATCGCGGTGGGATATGCGCCGTGGATAATGAGTCTATGGGGCCGGAGGGCATCGCCCCTTAAGCCTAATTACAGGCGAAATCGGTCCCGCAATTACGGCTTGAATAAGCCGTGTGAACCGGGCCTGTTAAAAAAAAAAAAAAAAAAAAAAAAAATGAATAAAATCTTTATCTAAACCCACATGTTTACAAGTAACCTTATGATGTGGAGTAAGTTTCATTGATGAATATATATTACAATTCAAATAAAAAACACTTTTTTTCCCCTAGCAACCCCGCCCATGTGATAACGCAATAACGATTTCCCAAACCTGTCTATAACGAGATGCTGCCTGCCTATAGACTTTAAACATCTAATAACGCTAGTTGTGAAGCTGTGAGAGTTGAGAGCTGGCTGTCAGTGGCAGCCAGACTCTCCATGGAGATGGTTTATTACCACCCTTGTCTTGCTGATCACTGTTTAATCACTACTCAGTGAGTGCTGTATAAACCTTTAGGCTTCTTGGTGGTCATGTGATTGCTGGGGCCTGGTAACTGCAGGAGCTTCTGCGTCTTATCAGATCCCAATGGGCTCTGCCGTGAGTTCTAGGGCTAACTAGTAACTAGGGCTTATAAATTAGCCCAAAGTACAGGGGGAAATAGGAAAAAAAAAAGTTATTTAAATTGCCCCTGGAAGTTTTTCTCTGACCCTATGGGGACAAAATGTGATTATATATAGATATAGATATATATATATTCGCTTGAGAAAGAGACCCCATTGTGCGAGTTACATGGGTGAATAAAAGGATTTGTTTTTTTTTCGTTGTACCTGGAGTGCTGTGTATTCTTCGTTCACATACTGTGTGTATGTGTATATATATATATATATATATATATGTGTGTTGGGGTGTGTGTGTGTGTATTGTATATATATATATATATATATATATTATATATATATATATATATATATATTTTATATATATATATATAGTAGACTTAGTAAAGGCTGTTGGACTAACAGGGCAACAGGAGTGGTCAGCCATATACTGTGCAAGCGTGGAGGCATCAGAGACGGTTCACCAAATGTTTTTAATTGTCATATGTTTTTACTCAATTTACAAAAGGGAAATAAACAGGAAGAAAATTCAATAGATAGAAACTATCAAAGGTCATTTCATGCAAAGATTTTGCTGCAACAAATTATGGATAACCGAGAACAGAGCAAAAACGACAAGGGCTACAGTAAGGGAAATGGGAGACTAGTTATAAGTGCACAAAACTCCTCTCTATCGACCATCCTCTGCTGTTTGTCATCTGATTTTAATTAAGAATGTGCTCTTAGGCTATGTTCACACGGCTTAACTGTGGGACGTAATTACACCCTGCAATTACGCCGTGTGGCCGGGGGCGGGGCGGGTGTGTGTGTGTGTGTGTGTGTGTGTGTGTGTGTGTGCGTGTCCGTGTCCGTGTCCGGCAGGCACCTCCCCGACCCATAGACTTGCATTACCAGTGGCGCGTATACGCCACTGGTAATTCACATGTCACTTATCTCCCCCCTCAGCGTATTCGCCGAGCAGGGAGAGGAGACGTAATCCATAGTTCTCTATGAGAACTGTGGATTACCGTAATGACTGGGCCGTTTTCAGCCCGTAATTTGCGCACTCCGGTGCGTAATTACGGACAGAACTACGGCCCATTTTAAGCCGTGTGAACATGGCCTTAGTCTTCTTATTCCAAGAACAGCAGCAGGAAATAGTGAGCAGTTTCCAGGGTTATATATTTTTTAGTCATTTATGAGATTCTCAAATCGTTCGTCATGAGTAGGAGGATTTCCAAAGTTATTCTTATTCCTATGATTGTTTTTTTAACTATGGCTAGCGGAACTAAGTTTGGTGGAGCTCCAGCCTTGGCTGCAGCTGGCTTTCCCAGCTAGAGTTCCCGAGAAAACAGCACGATCGGCTACTTTTAGAATATGAATGGGGTACTTGTAAGGGATCCCATAAAAGGGAAAGTTCTTTTTCTTACAGATTTTCCAAAGGTAAAAAGATTGAAAATTGCTCTGAAAAATCCCATCTTTAAAAGCATAAAGTCTTGTGCAGTTTCTTAATCGGTCAGTGGGTGGTGCAAGATTCTTGTTACTGAAGCGTAATTTACTGCATACTCTATACATACGTGAACTGAGTAAGGCAAGGAAGCATCTCCGACATTTGCAGACAAGTTGCACTGGATCTAAAAACTTCTTAGAACATTCTGTAAAAGAAAATAATCTACAACCTGGTTTTAGAACTTGGTACATAGTCGGTTGTGTTGTAATTCGGGTATCCTCAGACAGGTAAAGAGCTGTTTACATCATGTTTTTGATGTGCACTTAGTGTAAACACTAGCCAAACTCCTGATAAACATTGTGTCCATTTTAAAAACCTATTGTAAAAAATTGTGTACATTCAACATATATACAGTACTACAAACAAAAAGCTAGGGACATTTGGCTTTTTGTTGAAATTTCAGGAGGAACATAAAATTTCTTAAAAATCTTTTAAATGAACTAAATGAGCCCATCTCCTAACTTAAGAATGCACTTGTCCAACTGCTTTTCCATACAATTTGTTGATCTCTAACATGAAGCTTAATGGCACATTTCACAGTAGGTGTTTGATCCTTGAATCGCCCGATACACTTAGTGGACCAATTTGAATTGGGGTTTAAACAGTCCTCATCATCCTACTGTTCACATTTTGATACCATGAGACCAAGACAACACCTTGCAATTGATCAATAGTATCTCACCAGTGTGAGGATTCAAGCAGGATGCTCTCAGACGGAAGTGGCCACTGAGTTTAGGGTGTCACAGAGTGTCATCAGCGGGTTTCAACAGAGAGACAGAAAGAGACACAGGCAAAGAAGTGGACGTCTTTTGGCTCCATCACACACTGATGACCGCTTCATTGCAAGCAATGCCCTGCGGAACCACATGATGAATGCCACATAACTCCAGTCACATTTAAGATAGGTGAGAGGATATGGGGATACATAGCAGCACCCCCGTCAGCTAAAGTCCTCCTGGAGGACGGAGAGAGGGCCAAGCGAACAGCGGTGAACGCCTAAGCTTCCAGGACTACCATCCTGATCCCCGCCAGGCGAGAGACTTTACCCCTACACCAAACCTGCTGATAAACACTACTGGAGGTCCCTTTGACGCCATTTAAACCTGCTGGAGACCTGCCGCTTGCTGCGGGGCACCAGTCGAAACCTCAGGCAGCCACCGTCTCTTAACCGTGAGTAGGACTGCTAGAGATACTCCTTAATTCCACACGTCGGTTCGAGGGACTTTGAAACTCCTGTAGCTCCAGCCTCATTCCCGCTGCACAGCACATTCCGTGCCGAACGAACACGGAGATACATAAGAGCTTTCCCTCCACTAGAATCCTCCTGTAGAACGGAGAGAGGGCCAGACAAATGGCGGTGAACGACTAGGCTTCCAGGTCTACCATCCTGATCCCCACCAGGTGAGAGACTTTACCCCCACTCCATACCTGCACCGGAGCTCTTCCCGGGCTTTTTCAGAGGGTTCCGGCGTCATCTTGACTACCACTCTTCACCCCTGTGGTCCCCTGGGCGTAGAAAACCGGCTTTGTGGATTCCCCGGGAGGATTCCTAAGGAACCATTTTTAAAGAAAGCCCCATTTTCTGATAATCTCTAAAGTCTACGGGGGTGCCCGATATCTGTTTCTCTGGGCTTCTCTGCTACTGAACATCTTCCCCCACGGTAACGTCTATCTCAACATCCTGGGGGGATGACAGCGTGAGAGGGGCCTGCGGACTGGGACTGACTCACTATTTCAAGGATCCTGATCTACCACTCACAAACCAATCTCCCCCTATCAGACCACGCTTAAGCCATCGGATTGAACTTAGAAGACCAGCGTATGCAAGTCACCTCCAACACATTATTTCCGCTGCTCATTCTCCACGGGGTATTCAAGGACTCTACTGGTCTGGCAGACCTCTCAGGTTTTTATAATTACAACACCAATATACGCTCTCATTTGAGATCAATTACCGTGAAATACTTCCTGGGGTGGGTCGGGGCTCTGGTCCCAGTTGGTATTGGGGCTGCGGATCACCTGGGGGGCCACTAATTGACCTGGGGCTCTCCGAGTGATCCCCACCCCTCTGCCCTGGGTCCTGTTGCCTTACCCGCTGAGCACACTACATATTATTGGCAATATACTCCTGACTACAGATTGAACGTTGCTCTTTAATTGGTTTCAATTTAAAATGTTGTGATTAGTGGTGTTATTGTAAAGTTGGTATGTGAATGTCCTATGTTCTAAATCCGATACTCACTGCACTATAACTTTACCCTCTGGAAAGTTTGATTTACTGCATCCAATAAGATACTGGCATCTAGTGGTGTTTCTGTATCACCGAATCTCAACAGTCCGGTGCCATAATTTTAATTATATAGAGATCCTCTATTTTTATTGGGTAGCGACCACATAGCTGAATACTCGATCTGTTACAAAGCACACCATTGCCATCTGGTAACACCTTTATATAAATACTTTCTAGCAATTTTTAATAATATTTTACCGCGTACCCCAGTTGTCAGCGCTACATATATTATATTGCTCTGTTTAAATTTTGCCGGATAGCTGTATACTATATCGACATTACCTGAAGACCTCTTCACATATCTTCTGATTGCTACAACTTTCATTTGTAAAACTCAGCCTCACTGTCAACTGGATAAAACTGCTCTTTCACATTACTGTATCCTAAATATCTACCCCACTCACTACGTTTTTCCATATTCAGCTAGAGGTCTATTTATCGTGTGTAACAACTCTATACTCTGAAATCTGGTTTTAAATATAATAATACAACACTCCCAAACCGGGAGGGGCTTACCATTATCTATCTCAATATTAACTTTTTCATTAAATAAACTTTCTCAACCCTTTCCACTAGATCAAATACCCGGGATCTTTACACAGGAGAAAAAACCGCAGCTATTGACCCCCTCTCTTTTTCCCTTTTTTTCAGTTTATCTAGATAATCTACAGGAGACACACAATGTAGATTTATACAAAAACTACTGACGGGATAGGTCCCCTCCCAAAATTTTCAAGAAAACCTACATTTCTCACCTGCTATGGTTTGAACACTGCATTTACTATGCCAACTGTATTTTAATTAGTTAACGGTGGCCACTCCATCCTTTGGTATCCAAGACCTACTCCACATATACAAGCTCTCTCCAGTTCTCTGAGAATATTATAACCTCACTATTTTAAAGGGCCCCTAAGAAAAAGAGAGAGGAAATTCTCTAAGCCTAACAAATTTCTTTACCCCCGGAGACTTACGGAAATGTTTGGAGGCGGACGGGGTAGTAACTAGGAGAGCCAAGCACTCATCAACGAAGCTCTTACCATCCCTAGAATCCGCTCTCTCTGAATCCTCTTGTTAATCTCCCCCTCCACCCACTAAACTCTCCCCGACTCAAAACCCAACCTCAATAAATCTCCCACCCTAAAGGGGGTGGTTTTTTAAAAACTTCATCACCACCCAAAAGGAAAAAACTGCGATCTTCTTCATACTCCTGCCTTAGATTCCTCTAATAATAGCCCAGTCAAACAACGGGCAAAAATATCAAATTCAATGCCTGAGCCTCAGTCTCCTCTGGCTTCACAGAAAGAACGTAGAAAAATCCCCCCAAATTCCCCTGGACTCGTTTCAAATAACAAATGAAGATGTGTCCCCATCATTATTAAAAGAAATGATGCTAACCCTTCGCATATCCTTACAAAACTCCTTACAAGCTTCTATCTCTACGTTGCACACCAACATCGACTCCATTGGGGAGCGAGTCCACCATGTAGAATCAAAAATGGAAGAGTTTTCTCAAGCCCATAATGAACTCGTCGATGCGCATAACAACGTAGAAGATGAGTTGGACAAAATCAAAATGAAAATGGCGGATCTAGAATACAGAAGAAGGAGAAACAACCTCAAATTTAGAGGCATTCCAATTCAGAACTTCAGCCTTCTCTACAAAACCTTATCAAAGCCCTGCTTCCGAATTGTTCCAAACATGAACTAATTATAGATAGAGCTCATCGACTGCCCAGACCTGCATCTCTTCCTGAAACTGTTCCAAGTGATGTTTTGGCCAGGATCCATTTTTACCACACTAAAGAACACATCCTCCAGGCTACAAGACAACTCAACCAACTTCCAATTCCGTTCTCATCTGTGAAAATTTTCGCTGATCTGTCACAATACACCCTGACCGCCAGAAGACAATTCGCCCCAATCACCTCAGCGCTCCGTCAAAACAATATAAACTAGCGATGGGGTTTTCCGACGAGGCTCATAATCCGAAAAGATGGAAGATTCCACTTCATTGTTTCTCCAGAAGCTGGCCATAAACTGCTCCTTCAATGGAACATTGTGCCCACTGCTGAGACATCCACATCTGGGGCCCCGTCCGTCTCCAAACTACCTAAGGAGTGGACCACCGTAGTTAAGTGAGCTACCGAATCCTTATTTTGCTTACCTACCCATTAAGGGCTAAAAAGTTATTCATTCATTTATAGATAATTTCTGATATTTATATATTCTTTTTGCAAATCCTCCGCCCCTGGATTTTGTGCAGTTTTATACTGCCTGCTTATGGTTTTGATTATTGTTGTTCTGTTCGCTATCCTTTTTCTCTCCCCTCCCCCTCTCTCCCCTGGCCGCACCGGAACTCCTGCATCGCAACCCTGGTACCACATTGTACTTAATAGTATATGTTCTATACCTCTAGACCAACTATTTTCTTTATTTTCCCATGGCACTCACTTTTGTCTCATTAAACGTTAGAGGACTTAATAGTCCTTTTAAACGCTCCATGATCTGGAAAGAAGCTATTAAACTACAATCTGATCTCTTATGTATCCAAGAAACACACGTACGTCCATACGATGCCCACAGACTCCACCATAGACAATTCCCTCACATTATAGTTTCTTGTATGGATAAGAAAAAGGCAGGGGTTGCAATAGCAATAAGAGATACAGTGGCGTTTCGACTAATTGACCAGGTCATAGACCCACAGGGTAGGTTCATAATCTTAATCTGTGAAATTAATAATTTAAAATATACTATAGTAAATTTATACGCCCCTAATTCCAGACAATTTAGATTCATAAATAAAATCCATAGAAAAGTTCGATCAATCTCTCAAGGAACCCTTGTTCTATGCGGTGACTTCAACTTAATCTCCAACTCCAACAAGGACTCTTCCTCACGTCAAAAGGTGGTTCACAAGTGCCTTAACCCTTGCTTAGAGAGGTCCTCTCTATTTGATGTATGGCGATGTCTCCATGCATCGGAGAGAGATTTCACATACTACTCAGCTAGACATCAATCTTATTCCCGTATCGATATGTTTCTAGTGGATAAGTGGGTCCTGCAGAGAGTTACTAAGTGCGAAATCGGTATTATATCTTGGTCCGACCACGCTCCTATTGTTTTATCTATAACAACGGGACATAGTGGTCGAGCTTCATTTACCTGGAAGAATAACGTTAGGATTTTATCTGACCCTGCCTATCATAAAATAATCTTGAATCATCTTACCCAATACTTTGCGCTGAACCAACCTTCGGTTTCGGTCCCATTTGTCCTCTGGAATGCTCATAAAGCCTACATTAGAGGTATTTTAATACAAATCTCTTCCAAAGCCAAGAAAATTAGACTTCAAAAATGGGACGAGCTGGTGAAAATTCTATCTAATTTAGAATCTAAACAAAAACGAAACCCATCCCAAGCCAACAACTGTGATCTATATAAAGCTAGACAAGCCCTTAGAGAGCATCTTATGACGAACTTTGACAATCAAACCAAAAATATACAAATCACCTATTATAAGTCCTTAAACAAACCTTCTAAACTAATGGCCAACAAAGTAGCTTTATTACGCCATAAATCTAATATCCCTTTTATCACTTCACCAGACGGTTCCCATAAAATTACACATCCACAAGCTATTTCTGATGCTTTTAGCGATTTCTACACCAAACATTACAATTTAAAAAACGACCCCTCCATATCAATCCCTTCGGCATCTGACATCCAAAACTTCTTATCCTCCCTTCAGCTACCCTCTCTCCCCCTGAATCGTCTGAATGAAATAAATTCTCCGTTCTCTTTAGAATAAATATCCAGTACAGTATATTCCCTTCCTAGAAATAAAGCCCCGGTCCCGTCGGATTCTCTAATGAATACTTCCATACCTTTTCGTCAATTTTGAATCCATACCTGGCTGACCTCTGTAACTCGGCTATGTTAAGAGGAACATTACCTTCGGAAATGTTACAAGCAACCATAGTTACGATTCCTAAACCAGGGAAAACTCCCGATACCCCAGCTAACTTTAGACCCATTTCGTTGCTAAATTCAGATACTAAATTGTTTGCTAAGCTTATTGCGAACCGCTTGGTAGATATCTTACCTAGCTTGATTAGAGCAGATCAGGTGGGATTTATTAAAGGTCGTCAGGCCCCAGATGCTACACGGAGACTACTCAATATTATACAACAGATTGAAAACAAAAAAATGCCTTCTCTGCTTCTATGCCTAGATGCAGAGAAGGATTTTGACAGGATTAATTGGACATTTGCCTTCAAAGTTCTAGAAAGATTCGGGTTCAGTGGGCCTATACTCCAGGCCATACGTTCCTGGTATACCTCCCCGGCCGCTCGGGTATTGTCTTTCAACCTTCTATCTAAACCTTTCCAAATCACAAATGGCACTCGGCAAGGATATCCCATCTCTCCGCTTCTTTTCGTCCTTCTCATCGAACCCCTTGCAGAATCCATCCGCACGAATCCATCTATCTCGGGTATCCAAATAGCAGGAAAGCCTCACATCATATCTCTCTTTGCTGATGATGTTATTCTGTCCATGTCTAACCCAACTCGCTCTCTGCCTTCTATTATTGAAACCATTGAACATTTCAGTAAGCTTTCTTACTATAAAGTGAACTCCTCAAAATCTTTAATTTTAGACTTCTATCTTAGGCCACAGGTCACTGCAACACTAAAAGCCTCTTTCCCTTTCCAGTGGCAAACTAAGGCACTTCCATACTTAGGTATTCAACTCACTAAAAAATCCTCCAATCTAGCAAACGCTATCTTTATGCCCCTTTACAACGACTTACAAAAAGAATTAGAAAGAATTTCTAAAATAGATAATTCATGGCTAGGTAGAATTATCCTCTACAAAATGATAATACTCCCAAAAATCCTCTACTTCTTAAGAACACTACCAATACCTATTTCTAACTCACTATTCTCCCTATTCCAATCACAAATTAGTAAATTTATCTGGAAACTAAAGCGACCTCGTGTCAACTCCTCTATAATGCATAAATGTGAGCGGCATGGAGGTTTGGGACTCCCGTCACTAAAAGCATATCACGTTGCAGTTACTATTGATCAACTGCAGCACTGGTGGTCCCCATCTGACAATAAAACATGGACTTCTATGGAGGCCGGTCTTCTGAATACGACCTCCCTGAAAGCTTGGCTACTCAACCCGTGTACTACCAAATTACTTCAGGCCTCCCACTCCCTGCCGATCATAACTTCTACGAAATATTGGGAATTAATTCATCCAAACTCCTTCTCAACAATTGCCTCTAAAACTCTCCCGGTTCCAATCCAAACATTATCTTTCAATCTTCCGCATATATCACTTACTGACTGGGTAGAACAAGGCATAACCTATATTCAAGATTTATACATAGGTAATATCTTACATCCCTTCTCCTCTCTCCAATCTCAGTATAAGTTACCCGATAAAGATTTCCTTCTCTACAACCCAATCACTCATTTTTTAAAATCACAGGATTCTATTCCGACCTTCAGGATTCTTATTCCAATTCTGGCATTCCTAAACCGGACACTTCCTAAGTCCCAAAAGAGTTCTAAAATGATATATAATCTGTTGACTATCAATTTTGATTTTGTTAAAACTGATGATATTATTAAATGGGAAAGGGATCTGGGAAACTCCTATTCAGACCATCAATGGAAAGTAGCACTCCAATGGGCTCATAAATCTTCAGCTTCAGCCAGCTTTAAGGAACAATACCAAAAACTTTTAACCAGATGGTATTACACCCC
The DNA here is from genome assembly GCA_025379985.1 of Phyllomedusa bahiana. NCBI lineage: Eukaryota > Metazoa > Chordata > Amphibia > Anura > Hylidae > Phyllomedusa > Phyllomedusa bahiana. Next base: position 66,923 of record JAODAL010003131.1, read on the forward strand.
TCTTCGCCTCTCCTTCATCTACCTGGCAGCCTCCCCACTCTGCTGGCGAGGATCCCTACTACACGTATTCTGGAAATGTCCCCTACTGACTCAATTTTGGAAAGACATTCTAATCTTGACCTCTACATTCGCTCAAATACCATGCCCAGAATCCCCAGCATTTGCCCTGTTCCTAATTGATATACACAAAATTCCACCTTTAAATAGACCGGTGGTGTGTCACATCCTCCATGCAGCTCAACTAGCTATCACAAGGAAATGGAAATCTCCTAATCCCCCCTCAGAGTTAGACGTCGTAGAAATTGTCTCTACAAATTGCACATATGAAAAGATGTTGGCTTTCAGAGAGGGAAGGGCTTTTAAATTTTTTACACTTTGGCAACCATGGATGGATGACAACTACTTCCAACAACCTCAATTTGTCTGAGACCCTCTTGAGCTGCAGGATATACCGGTGTTGTCAGTAAACCCCCCCCCCCCCGCCGGTCACGCCGACCCGTTGGATCCCCTCCCTTCACGATTGGTTTTATCACAAATTGAATTTCTTAACTAATTTGAATGCTCCACACAATTTTGGTCTAAGACTTACAATAGTGTTGCACTTCTTACCAAGAATCAACCTACATAACAGAAGATGGTTTATTGTTAATATGGTCTATACATCTTTAGTCTTATGTTGTACCGCTCAAATTCAAATACCAAATTTTGGCTATTCTTTCCTTCGTTCCAGTACTCTATGAAATGTTAATACCATTATTGTTTAATAAGGTATATATGCATAGTGCCTCTGTAATCTTTATAATATGCTTCGGTTTTTCATGTATAAGATGTATTGTACCTGAAGGACATTGGGTTAATCTATGTAACCGCTTCTGTGTTCATAAATAACAGAAGCTGGTTTATTGTTGCTATGGTTTACACATCTTTACACATACGACACATCGCTTGAACTCATACCAAATTCCGGTTAATGTTTCTTGTGCTCAAGTAATATATGTAGTGTTACTGCCATTATTGCTTAATAAGTTATATATTCATGTTATTTCAGCAATCTGTGTAACCACTTCTGTCTCCATATATATGATGTAATATGCCTAAAAACGGACACTTTACTATTGTCTTATAGTATACCTGTTTACTGTAAGGTTGATGTGGAGTGTTCAACCTCCTGTTTGTTCCTTCGTGTTTTAAGTTGGAAAATTGAATAAAAATTTATTGCTAAAAAAAAGATGGGTGAGAGGCAACTAAGTGTCATGTGAGACCATTTATAACCATTTAAATCAGCGTGGTCTGGGGGTACACAATCTGACCACAGCACCTGATACAGACCTCATCGTCTTGCATATTCAGGGAGTATCTACGCTGGACGAGGGACCAGCGGTTCTCATTGCTGTTCAGTGATAAAAGTCAATCCACTCTGAGCAGAAATGATGGCCGCCAATGATGCTGGAGACGTCAAGGAGAGTGCTATGCTTAAAACAGTTCAGTTACTGGTTAGGTACCCTTGCCGTTCATTGCGCATGCACACCCTAAGCACATTGGCCACTGTAACGATTTCTGGCCACACAGCCAGAAAACGTCCTGGAACAGGGGATCCGCAGGGCCCACCGCAGGCAGAGATGGTAATACCCGCAGGGGGTAGCCGAAGTGCAGGTCTGGAAGGCTGGACACTGGAGGCTGATAAACGGATGCTCAGTGCAGGTGTAGCTGGTGAACGTATGCCCAGTCCAGGTAGGTAGCAGGTATAGGCCAGCAGGTGCAGATGTACAGCAGGTAGGCAGGCTGGTGCAGCGGCAGATGTCCAACAGGAACCGATAGACGTATGAACCTATGATAGAACAGCAGCAATGCAGCAGCCAAGGGGTCAAGCTCTTGTGCTGAAAACAACAACGAACTGACAGAGTGAAGGTAGGAGGTTCCTTATGTAGCCAGAGGTTACAGGTCACTGGGCAGGGCCAAGGTACTCTGACTCCTTAAATGTGGTGCAGTGACGTGCGCGTGCTCCTAGAGGGAGCGCGTGTGCGCACAGGATGCCAGGGAGCTGGAGGAAGCACAGGTGGTGAGGCCTCAGGAGTGGAAGGAGCCAGGACAGGTGTGTGCAAAGAGCCAGGGACACCAGGGGATGTCGCAGCAGCGGCCGGGGACCAGGAGACACGGGCATGCTGTCGGCCCATAGCAGGGGCCGCAGCGTGAACCGTGACAGTACTCCCCCTTAAGCCCTCCCCTCCGGGCTAGCCGGGTACGCACATAACGGCTTGGGGTAACCACCTCCTCCTCGGTATCCCAGGAACTGTCGTCAGAGGAGGTGTCCAGAGAGTCCCGGAAAAATTCTTGGACCTGGGGAGAAGAAGCAGAAACAGTAGGCAGGGGGTGGGGTGGGGGGCAAGTCAGAGGTGTCCCTGCAAACCAGAGGCTCTTCTTGCAGATGTGAATCTTCCACTGGCACAGCAGAACAAACGGGCAGAGAAACGGGAGGGCAGGGCTGCTCCAGATGGGTGGGCTTGAGGCAGTGAGAGTAGCAATGCTTGCCCCATTGGACGACTTCACCCGTTCGCCAATCCAGGGATGGACTGTGAAGCTGGAACCATGGAAGCCCGAGCAAGACTGGAGCAGAAGAACTTGGCAGGACGTAGAAGGAGATGTCCTCTTGGTGGAAACCTCCAATTTGTAGAGACACAGGCTGGGTTCGGAACTGGATGGCTCCTTCAGGATCTCCCGTTAACGGATGAAAAACGTAGTGGTTTTTCCAGACGGGAAACAGGCAGGCAGAACTTCTCCAGTAGGGACGGATGGATGAAGTTCTCGGAAGAGCCGGAGTCCAGAAGAGCAGGCACTTCAGACGCATCACCAGATGAAAAACGTAGGGTGACTGGAGTGGTCAAGCGGGGAGCAGGCACACGTTATTCAGGGTAACTTCACCCACAACCCATGGTGCCGAGGTTTCCGGGGCGCAGCTGGGCGGACTGGGCATTCTTCAGGAAATGACGGGTACCACCGCAGTACAGGCACAGGTTTAAGCTGCGTCGACGGGCGCGTTCCTCTGTGGTGAGATGAGTGCGGTTGACCTCCATAGGCTCATCTTGGAAAAACGCAGGTGTTAGGCGAGGTGGGCTCGAGGTTTCAGGTTCAGAGTGTAGAGGCTTACAAGGCCGGGTGGACGCTGGCTGTTGGCGTAGCTCAAGCTCCCTCTCAGCAAAACGGATGTCGATCCGGGTAGCCAAAGCGATGAGGTCGTCCAATGTGGTGGGTAGGTCACGACCAGCCAACTCGTCCTTAATGCGTCCATCGAGGCCCCCCCAGAAGGCAGCAACGAGGGCCTCATTGTTCCAGGCAAGCTCAGAGGCCAGGGTACGAAACTGGATGGCATATTGACCCACAGTAGAATCGCCCTGACGGAACCGAAGTAGCGATGATAGCAGCAGATGTGTTGCGCCCAGGTAGCTCGAATGTTCTCCTAAAGGCACTCAGGAACTCCTGGAGGTCCCCTGTCAGCGGATCCCCTCTCTGGCACGGTCAGAAGAAAACTGGTGAGCCAGGACCTCAAAATGGATGGTGCACTGATTAAGGAAGCCGCGACACGTATGAGGGTCTCCAGAATAACAGGCAGGCAGAGGCAAGTGCAGGCTAGGACTGGACATGGCAGCAGGAGGCGGAGCACAGCAGGTGGTGGAGCAGGTGTAGAGGCCAGTGCAGACATGACTTCGTCCAGACGGGGTGGTGATGGTCTGCAACTTACGGAACAATTGCTCCAGGTGGACGCCATGACGGTTCACCACAGCTACCAGGTCAGGCAAAGTCACTCCGGCGGGATCCATATTTGATCGTCAGTTCGTACTGTAACGATTTCTGACCACACAGCCAGAAAACGTCCTGGAACAGGGGATCCGCAGGGCCCACCGCAGGCAGAGATGGTAATACCCGCAGGGGGTAGCCGAAGTGCATGGTCTGGAAGGCATGGGACACTGGAGGCTGATAAACGGATGCTCAGTGCAGGTGTAGCTGGTGAACGTATGCCCAGTCCAGGTAGGTAGCAGGTATAGGCCAGCAGGTGCAGATGTACAGCAGGTAGGCAGGCTGGTGCAGCGGCAGATGTCCAACAGGAACCGATAGACGTATGAACCTATGATAGCACAGCAGCAATGCAGCAGCCAAGGGGACAAGCTCTTGTGCTGAAGACAACAACGAACTGACATAGAGTGAAGGTAGGAGGTTCCTTATGTAGCCAGAGGTTACAGGTCACTGGGCAGGGCCAAGGTACTCTGACTCCTTAAATGTGGTGCAGTGACGCGCGCCCCTAGAGGGAGCGCGTGTGCGCACAGGATGTCAGGGAGCTGGAGGAAGCACAGGTGGTGAGGCCTCAGGAGTGGAAGGAGCCAGGACAGGTGTGTGCAAAGAGCCAGGGACACCAGGGGATGTCGCAGCAGCGGCCGGGACACAGGAGACACGGGCACGCTGTCGGTCCATAGCAGGGGCCGCAGCGTGAACCGTGACAGCCACTTCTCTCTGAGTGTGTGTGTGTGTGTGTGTGTGTGTGTGTGTGTGTGTGTATATGTATATATGTTTACATACACACTTTCCTATGCGGCACCCTAATATCGTATTTTTCTTGGCAGCAACTGCCTGTCACTGGTTGCTACAGTTTTATTAATATCCTTTAGTCACTTTCCATATCAGTTTTACCAGAGTTTTTCCTTTCAGCATGTAATAGTGACATGTATTTTCTCTTCCTAGCTGTAGTATAATACTGTGTACTTTTGTCTTAATTACTTTATATGATTTTATTTTCTAAAGCATGATCACCAATGACTAATTAGTGTTTTCAACATTTTAAAGCGGGGCGTGTATTGAACCTGACCAAGATGGCCGCTAAGTCCCAGAGCTCTTCAGACTTGGTGCTATTATATGGGGCTTTAAAGGACTTTAACCTGGCAGATTGCAGCCAAAACTGTGGGAGAGTGATTCTCTAGTCTTCTGACTGCAGATTGTGCCCAGCGTCTGTGCTTGGACACGCTGTTTAATCCGCAACCCAGCATCTGAGACCTACCTGGCCCCACCACCAGCCTCTGCTTACATCATCTTGCAGAGCGATCCCTGGCTTAATCGCACTGCTGGTGCAGCACTACTACGTGTGTGGCTGTTGCGGTTTGCCGAAACCAACTCATACACGGGACTGCTATTGTGACCATCCTCTGCCACTTTTGGTCCGCCTCGCATCAGAGCTGAGACGGCAGTGACGCTGTTAGGTGCGACCTGTACCTACTTGCCTGGCCTGCCTGTAAGGTACCGTGAGAGTTCCTTTATTAGTGAGACTCGTGCTGGACATATACTCCAGCCCAGGCCCTGACACCCTGCTGTTCAGCTGAACACCTGCGGCCTATTCCTCCAAGTACAGAGTTACAAAGGGCAGGGGTGAGCTTCCCACACTGATGGCCCTGCAGGTTTATATGGGCCTCTGTAGGTAGGTATACAGCCTCTGTAGGTATATTGCCCCTGTAACTTTATATGGGCCTCTGTAGTTAGGTATATGGCCCCTGTATGTAAGTATATGGCCCCTGTAGGTTTATATGAGCCTCTGTAGGTAAGTAAATTGCCTCTGTAGTTAGGTATACAGCCTCTGTAGGTTAATATAGGCCCCTGTAGGTAGGTCTATGGTCCTTGTATCTAAGTATATGGCCTCTGTAGGTAGGTGAACAGCACCTGTAGGTAGGTATATGGGCCCTGTAGATAGGTATACAGCCCCTGTAGGTTTATATGGCCCCTGTAGGTAGGTATACGGCCCCTGTAGGTTTATATGGGACCCTTTACATAGGTATATGGCCCCTGTAGGTAGGTATACAGCCCCTGTAGCATTATATGGGCCCCTCTAATTATAAAAAAAAAAATAATAAATAGTATTCACCACTTCACCTTCCGGATTCAGCTAGTATCCGATGTAGGCGCCGTGGCGTCATCAAGTCGCCTACACTGGGACATGCCGTCGGACCTACCGCACTGGCCGAGAACTGCCCAGGACGTACCGCCTTCTCTTCTGCTACGAGGTGCAGGCTTTCACCGGCCGCCGCATAACTCTTTGCAGCGGGCCGACAGTAAAAGAATATAGCCCTGAGCTCCTGTTTTCACTGGGCAGGGTGGATCGCTACCTAGGTGGGCCCCTTGTGCTGCCGGTCAGCCGCCTACCCTGCCCAATTGAAGGACGACCCTGATTGGTTCCCGAATCAAGAGTAGAATAGAGCTAGTCTTGCAGTATGCTCCTCTAAGACAATGTTGCATTCCATAGTTAATATTAGGGAGAGTTGAGGTCTCTTGCTTCAAATCACTCTGAAAATCTATTGTTGTATACTAAGCAGTGTTATTATGATAAAGGGAATAAGACCCACTCTCTGTTAGCTAAACAATTGAGGGGAGATGTTGAGTCCCGTACCCCACATGCAATTAGAGATTCTAAAAGTAAAATGATACATGATCCCGATCTTATTGCTCGGAGATTCGGACAGTATATTGCCTCCCTTTACTCTCTCCAAATACCCTTGCTGTGGATCAGAGTGAGAGGATGGCGCTCCTAGATCAGTTTTTGGCGTCTTGCCATCTCTCGTCATTGTCTGTTGAGGTGGAGTCCTCCCTAAACAAGCCTATTTTAGCGGAGGCGATAGAGGAAGTAATCAAGTCTCTCCCTCAGGGCAGCTTTATAGGTGAGAGTGATGAGTTTACATTGTATCCTATACTGAATGGGTAACCAGTGCAGTGACTGGCACAGGGTAGAGGCATCGGTATAGCGGCTGGAAAGAAAGATGAGCAGGGAGACCAATAAGCAGGGAGTTACAGTAGTCAAGGTGAGAAAGAATAAGAGCAACAATTAGAGTCTGGGTTGTTTTCACAGTGAGAAAAGGATGGATTCTGGAAATGTTCTTGAGGTGCAAGTGACAGGAGCGGGCAAGGAATTGGATATAGGGAGTGAAGGACAGATTGGAATCAAGTATAACCCCAAGACAGCAGGCCTCTTGCCTAGGAGTTATTTTGATACCACATACTGAAACAGAAATAGCAAATCAGGGTAGGTTAGTAGATGACAGAAAGACAAGAAGTTCAGTTTTAGTGAGGTTTAGTTTAAGATAGAGAGAGGACATGATGTCAGAGCCAGCAGACAGACAGTCACTGGTATTTTGTAGGAGAGCAGGAGTGATGTCTCAGGAAGAGGAGTATAATTGAGTGTCATCAGTGTAGAGATGGCACTTTAACATATTTAGGAGTTAAGTTAACCAGGTAATTTAATTCTTTATATAAACATAATTATCCTGCACTTTTTTCTGAAATTAGGAGATTACTAAATCAGTGAAACCGCCTCCCTCTATCTTGGTTTTGGAGAATTGCCCAAACTCCTTAATTATTCGGAGGCTCTACTAATTCCAGATGCTATGGCCAATCTCAAAGCTATACAGGCATCCATTTTTCAATATATTTGGGCCCATAATTACCACAGGATCCAAGAAAGTATTTTATTGGCTAGTAGAGGGAGTGGGTGCTTATCAGTGCCTGATCTTATTGCATATTATTGGGCTACCCAATTGACAAGAGTGACGGCTTGGTCCTACTGAAGGGGTCTGTTTAGGTACCTAATAGGGGCTTTATACCTCCCTACCTGCTGTGGGGATCTTCATACTTCTCAATATCCACTGAGGACCTACATAGGTGGGGATTATATACCTCATCACCTGCTGAAGGAATCTGTAAACTGACTGAGGGAGCCTATTTACCTACATTCTGAGGGTACTATTTGGGGAGCTAGGGGTGGGGAGTTTGTACAGAGGTGGGAATTGATAGAGAAGTGGTTGAAAAGAGAGAGACTAAGGTGTGTGTGTGTGGTAAATTCTACAGGGACGAGTAGTGGTCAGGAGAAGACGTCATTGCATTCTGTACTGGGCGGAGAAAGAAAGGGAATAGAACAACTCGTCAAAGAAGACGTCATGAAGGTCTAGGCCAGATAGAAAAGAAAAGGACAAGAACAGCTCCCATCAGAGATAACGTTTCCTGTGAGTCCCTGAATGTCAGGAGTTATACTGCTTCTATATTGGATCAGTGCTGTATTCACTGTAATGTGATGTGGCTTGAGCTAGTGTCTAACCACTATGTGGTCTCTATATGGCATCATTGTAGGCTATATTGGCGCTTGTGTAGTGGCAGCGTACGCTTCTTCCTGATTGTAAAGTGAGTGCACACCTGTCCCTGACCCTGTGATTAAGAGTTTCTCTGTGCCTCTTTTACTTTGTTGCTTGTATTATAAGTGTTTATTTGAGAAAGTGGGGAGGTACGTGACTGAGATACATTTTGGAGGTAGATATTGTATGTGGGCTGGTGGGGGTTTTGTACCAGAGCTGCTTTTTATTTCCAGTCTAGCCCTGCCCAGACCCTAAATCCTGTCCGCAATACAAATATACGGCATGTTTCAATAGGAGACATTCCTTGGGGAGTCTCTAACATCATGTCCTCTATCTTATACTAAACCTCACTAAAACTGAACTTCTTGTCATCCTGCCGTCTACTAACCGACCCCCCCCCCCCCTGCTATTTATGTTTCTGTTACTACTGTAACTACTTGCTTACCGGTCTCCCTCTCTGCAAACTCTCCCCTTTCCAATCTGTCCTGAATACAGCAGTCAGGCTTGTCTTTCTTTCCAGCCGCTATACTGATGCCTCTACCCTGTGTCAGTGACTGCACTGGTTGCCCATTCAGTACAGAATACAACAGAAACTCATTACTCTCACCCATAAGGCTCTTCACAGCCCGGCACCCCTACATCTCCTCCCTCATCTCTGTCTACCACCCTACCCGGTCTCTCCGCTCTGCTGATGATCTTAGACTACATGCCTCAGTCATACAAACCTTCCATGCCCGTCTTCAAGATTTTTCACGTGTGCCGCCAGTTCTCTGGAACATGCTACCCTGTGCCATCAGGCACACTCATAACCCCCAAAGCTTTAAGAGTGCCCTGAGAATACATCTTCTTAGGCAGGCTTATAAAGATCCCTAATTGGTAACGCCCGGCTTTCTGTCACACACACTTCTGTCACCCCTGCACTTGGGCACTCACAGGCACTTATCTGTATATAGATGTTTGGTCTGGGTGGCAGGTTCATCCACTTTTTTATGTAAATCACCCATTATTTATGTAACATGGCCGGACCATTGTATAAACTGAGCACTTCTCGCCCTTCGTCTCACCCATACACCCTAATAGATTGTAAGCTCTTGCGAGCAGGGCCCTCATACCTTGTGTCTGATCTGTAAGTAGCTTTTGCTGTATTATGTTTGTTTTTGTTTGTACTTATACCCCCTACATTGTAAAGTGCTGTGGAATATGTTGGCGCTATAATAAATAAAGATTATTATTATTATCTTTTCCGAGGAAGTTTTATCCTCAATAGAAATAAGAGTATTTCATTCCTTTGTGTGCCATGCAAGCTTGTAATGCTGGAACATGTTCTCTACGATCTTTGTGTACATTTAAAAGATGATATGTATTTGAGGGTATGTGGCCATTCCTGACCTCTCTGATTTAGTAAATATTCTTGTTCCTGATGAAATTCTAAAGCAGTTTCCTTAGATCTTAATCGTATGTGCTTCCCGTATTATTATTATACCTAGAACTCCATCACCAATCTGTCAGCTGGGTATTACCAACCAGTCAGACAGTGTTCAGTCAGTGCGGGGGCACACCTCTTGAAAACTGAAAAGGTAACACTGATATGAACTATTCAGCAATACTTTACTAGAAGGAATAATATTGGAACAGTGCAACACCTTTATAAAAGAAGATGCTCCAGTACTGTTATTTCACATGGAACACAAGTGCTTTCTAAAATAGACACGTCAGGATATGTCACAGGTCCTCTTTAAGGCCGGGTTCACACTACGATATTGGCTACGTTTTAGGTATTCTTAGAGTATCTGGGGAACAAAGGTACCCCGACAAATACTGTAAAATAGCATCTGTGGCCCCATAGAGGTGACTAGAGCAAATATAGAGCAAACTGTGAAAAATGTTGACTAGCAAGCTAGTGCAAAAATATGCTGAATTTATTTTCACACGAGTGCAGAGTGTACACCAAAACCAACACGTTTCAGGCTCGCACGCCCTTGTTCACAGTCATTCTTACACTTATTGTAAACCCTATATACACTCACCGGCCACTTTATTAGGTACACCTGTCCAACTGCTCGTTAACACTTAATTTCTAATCAGCCAATCACATGGCGGCAACTCATGCATTTAGGCATGTAGACATGGTAAAGACAATCTCCTGCATTTCAAACCGGCATCAGTATGGGGAAGAAAGGTGATTTGATGCCTTTAAACGGGCATGGTTGTTGGTGCCAAAGGGCTGTCTGAGTATTTCAGAAACTGCTGATCTCCTGGGATTTCACGCACAACCATCTCTGGGGTTTACAGAGAATGGTCCGAAAAAAGAAAAAACATCCAGTGAGCAGCAGTCCTGTGGGCGGAAATGCCTTGTTGATGCCAGAGGTAAAAGGGAAATGGGCAGACTGGTTTCGAGCTGATAGAAAGGCAACAGTGACTCAAATAGCCACCCTTTTACAACCAAGGTAGGCAGAAGAGCACTCTGAACGCACAGTAACGGCGAACTTTGAGGCAGATGGGCTACAGCAGCAGAAGACCACACCGGTGCCACTCCTTTCAGCTAAGAACAGGAAACTGGGGGCTCCAATTTGCCCAAGCTCATCAAAAATGGACAGTAGAAGACTGGAAAAATTTTTGCCTGGTCTGATGAGTCTCGATTTCTGCTGGCGACATTCGGATGGTAGGTCAGAATTTTGGCGTCAACAACATGAAAGCATGGATCCATCCTGCCTTGTATCAACGGTTCAGGCTGGTGGTGGTGGGTGTCATGGTGTGGGGAATATTTTTTTGCACTCTTTGGGCCCCTTGGTACCAATTGAGCATGGGTTGCAAACACCTTGTGGAATCTATGCCACGAAGAATTGAGGCAGTTCTGAAGGCAAAAGGGGGTCCAACCCTTACTAGCATGGTGTACCTAATAAAGTGGCCGGTGAGTGTATAGGTGAAGATGGGGAAAAGGGGGAGGTTCCTACCTTCCTACGTCATTTCCCTTTAACCCCGTTATACAAACTGAATTTATAAACAATATTAACAAAATACACTTGCAGTACTTATAGCTATTAATGTTTAAGTTTCTATGTTATATTAAAGCTATATTACATGTAATTCTAATAGACATATGCCAAGTCATTCCTATAGTTAAGCCCTAATAGTGCTCTGGTATCTAAGGCATATATCCAATACGCCTCCCTTAAGCGCACCTGCCGCTGCCAATCTTTTCCATTCATTGGCTTATCCACCCTTTCAATTGCAAAGCAGCAGAGGCCATCCACTAAACATGCATGTTCCTGTACGAAGTGTCTTGCTACTCCAGAATAAGAAGCTTGCCCTTTTCATATATAAGATGTTCTGATATTCTTACTTTGAATTTTCTAATGCTGCTACCGATGTACATTATATTACATAATGTGCATTGTAAACTATATGATCCGTATCACAGTTCATAAATCTATCTATACTGTATTCTTTATTTGTAACTGAATTGTTACTGAACACCTCTCTTTTTACTGTATGTTTACATACATTGCAGCGTTTTCCTCCGCAGGGAAAAAATCCTTTAAGAGATAACCATGTGTCTGACTTTTTTTTCGGTGGAAAAAAACACTAGGAGAAATAAAATCTCCCAGTGTTTTACTTTGCTTGGCTACCATGTTAACACCCTCATCCACTACTTCCGCCAATATAGGATCTTGCCTCAAAATATTAATGTTTTTAAAAAATACTTTTTTAATTTGTTCAAACTCTTAACTATATGAAGTAGGAAATACTATTCCTTTATTTTGTCTATTGATATGTTTAACTTTTTTGGCCATTAATGTGGATTCTTGTGTTTTACCTTGGATTTTTTTCTTAGCTAATCTTATACATTTATCTGAGTACCCTCTTTCTTTAATTCTAGAATCTGGGATTTTTATCTGTTCCTCATAATCCTTTTGTTCTTTACATGCCTTCGAACTCTATTGTATTCTCCATAAGGAATGGAGTTTATTGTGTGTAATGGATGGCAACTATTTGCTCATAGGATTGTGTTCCCACTGTTCGGTTTTCTGTACAAAGTAGTGTGAACTCTGGATTTGTGTATGTCACCTATAAGACAGATGTCTAAAAAGGATATTTTTTCTTGATAGTTATAGGTAAACTGTAGATTAATGTCATTATTATTGAGCGATCAAAGATAAATTTGAAACCAGCGAATCTTCTGTTTAAAAAATATCACCTTTATTCCATCCGTAGACACAGGGGGTACAGGGGATCAGACCTACGCATTTCGGGCATTTATATTTTTGCCCTTGTTCACGATACATCGCTGAAGCATATGTTTGGCTTGGAACTGGGAGCCAGGAAACCGTGCGAGCAACTGCTGTGTACGCCACCTAAGCAGCGAAGCAGGTGCAAAGGATACAACACAAAGTAATGGTGAGCAGTGTTTATTTACATGTCATTATTATTGACATATGATCCAAAGTCTGGTATGGACGCTACATCGTGACCCCAGACAATTAAGAGGTCATGGATGTAGCGCCCATACCAAAGTAAGCATCGCGAAAAAGGGTCATGTACACTGTAAATTGTTTGGTGCTCCCACCAAGCCATAAATAGATTGGCCAGAGAAGGTGAGGATGTAGCCCCCATTGGTACACCTAATAGCTGCAAATAGAAGCTTTGATCAAATTTGAAATGGTTGTTACTTAAAAGGAAATCTATACTTTCTAACAAGAATTCTTGTAACGTCTCTTCATATATGTTATTCCTTTTTAAATGATGTTCTATGGCTACTCTCACTAATGTCTGATGGATACTCGAATACAGGCTAGTAACATCAAGACTTAACCAAGTATAATTTTTAGACCATTTGAAATCCTTGAAATCCTTTAGGACTGCAGTACTATCCTTTAAGTAGCCTGGAAGTTTTTGAACCAGTGGTTAAGATGTCTATCCACCCATTTCTTTAAACGTTCTGTTAAGCTATTTACACTAGAAACTATCAGGTGCATTTTTGGAGGAAAATTTCCTTTATGTACTTTTGTTACCCCATAAAAAAATCGGTATTTTTGGGATCTTAACAGCTAAATAAACTTTTTGTTTTTCTGTAATAGCTCCCATTTTTTGTCCTTCTTCTAATAATTTTGATAGTTATGTATAGCTTTTGTGGGATCCTTTTTTAATTTACGATATGTACTTCTATCTTCCAAAATTTCTATAATCAATTTGGCATAAAGATTGGCGTCCATCACAACAGTTGCTCCCCCCTTATCTGCTTTTTTAATAACCAGATTTCTATCCTGTTTTAATTCTTTAAGGGCACATGTGGACTACATTTGTTCTATTTGTCATAGGTACTGCTTTCTGTGTGAGACAAAAAAGCATGGTAAACCACGATTTTATGTACCACAGGGAATGAGTATTCTGCCTGTAAATAGAGCAAATTTAGTCCATATATAAATATGCTTGATCTATTGACTTCTATGAGACTGTGGTGGCTACCTTGCAGTATCCGTTAAGGTACCTTTTTTCCCTGATACCTTGACAAATACCTGAAATGTAGGCAATAATATAGTCTGCCTATGTTGCTGTGGGCTTAATTTTTTGGCCAAAGGACACAACACCATCACTCCAGCTTAGCAGCTCCAGTAAGGCATTCTCCACTCCCAATCTACCTGTAGTGCAGCCTGGTGAAATCTACCTGGCCACAGCTTTAGTGTCTGGGCTATCTATCCTTTTACTTTTCCTTTACTGCATATACAAAGTATTTCCACCACAATTATTATTACATCATAGCCAGTGCTCCAAATAAAATAAGAGGCATTGAAATATTAATTTTTAAATCCATACAGTTTCTTTCCCAGGAGGTGATTTGTGATCCTAATGGGTGCTATCTTCTAGTGTCAGGGAAGATCTAAGTTAAGCTTGTTACCTTGCTTACCAATTATGACCTCAGTAGACATCAGCCCTCCTTTCACCTAAGGCTATGTTCACATGGCTTATTTTGGGACGGATTTCAGCCCGTATTTTGCGCCGTACTGCGCGAATTACGGGTCAAATCCGTCTGTCATTATGGTAATTCACAGTTCTCATAGAGAAGTATGGATTCCGTGAAAGTGACATGGCAATTATCACGGCGGTATACGCGCTGTGGATAACGAATGTCTATAGGGCCGGCGGGCTGCCGGCGCCCCACCCCGCTCCCGCTGCCGAGCACACGGCGTAATTGCAGGCGAAATCCGTCCCGCAATTACGCCGTGAATAAGACGGGTGAACATATCCTTATTCTGCTCCCTCGCATTTCAAGATTCCTCTGTAAAAGGAGGTGATAATAATTTGTCATTGATCTCTTTGTAGATATATTAACCATGTCCATTCTATACCGTTTACCCCAGGCAGGAACTAAAATAGCTGACTATATAATTCTTATGACCTGGAAGATACTTGGCACAACCCATATTCATTGTCTTGAGAATACACTTTTTTCATCAGCTCATATACTATATATTAGAATAGATCACCTATGGTTTCAAATCTCCTCCTTTCGGCTAAGTACACCATTTTGTTCACTCCCTGTTCTGTGCTATTCTATACAACATATGTTTCCAGGTTACTTGCTTTCACTTGAATTAGTCATTGTTGAGTAATCACTAGGCATGCTTATTGATCCAGTTGTCTCTTTTCACTTATTTCTGTTGAAATTCCCTCCTCCCATACAATAGCAGCAGTTTCTTGGGAAGTGCACAAGCCCACCATTAGAAGTTTACTCATTCTGAGATGATCTTAAAAAGACAGAAAGTTGAACCTTTGTAAGAATAAAGGAGCTTGCACTGATATGAATCTTTGTGTGATGACTCAAGAAAATACTATGCTAAACTATAGTACTGTATAGATTCTAGTATGTCTAGACACGAAACCAGTGCCGTTCAAGCATGTAAACTTTCACCCCGAGCAGACTTAGTGGCACTTTCCTGGCTGCGTGCTTAGGATGATAACCTCATTCAAGAAAGTAAGCACATTTTAAAAGAATTTTAAAACTTTTATTACCAAATTTATGTCTTTTCTGCTCCTTTCTCTAAACCTCTTGCTAGCGTTTTTAACATATTTTAAAACCTTAATGTACATCTTGTTGAAAAAGTTTGTATTTGAGAATTTGATAGAACTTTTCAGAGTTATTAAGAAAGGAGTTAGGCGTGCCCTCTGTAAACAGTACATGATGCACAGGTGATTAACCCCTTAAGCCCCAGGCCTGAAAAGTACTTAGTGACCAGCACAATTTTGTAGTTTTTGCCTCCTTGCATTTCAGCAGTTGTAACTTTTTAATTTTTTAAGTGACACAGTTGGAGGACTAGTTTTATGTGGGAGAAGTTGTATTTTGGGGGGGGGGGGGGGCATAGTTTAAGTATACAAATAAATTAATGCGTTTTTTTTTATATATTTTACACCATTCACATTTCACACTAAATAACCTGTTAGATGAATTCTGCAGGTTATTACAGTCATGTAGATACCTAATATGTGTAGGATTATTTTTGAGTGTGCCAGGTATGCAAAATAACTTTTTTATGAAATATTTATTTTTATTTTATTATTTTTTATTTATTTTTATACACTTTTTTATTTTATTTTTACTTTTTTTTTAATCCCATTAAGGGATAACAATGCAACACTTAGTAATGAATTAGCATACATGTCACGGGCAGCAATCAGATCAGCACACAGTGTGCCCTAAATGCAGGCTCTCTATACAGACAGCTCTGGCGCTATTCTAGGTCCCTAGGGCTGACATTACCTGTGCTCTATCGGGTCACAAGAAGTCCCAATCACCCGATGAAGCAGGAAAATGTCCTTTGACTATGTTTCGGTCATGGACCACGGCGATCAAAGAGTTAATTGCCAGGGATTGGAGGTTTCCCCCACTTCCTGGCGATTACAGAGACTACTCTAGAGACTACTCTAGGAACAGAGCTATTAAGTACAGCTCTGTTCCTAGCGCAGGGGTGGTGCTAAAGGCTGCAAAGCTCCTTTATTAACGACCTGCACCGCCCACCGTCTGTAGTCGGTGGGCGGTCATAAAGGAGTTAAGCTCTTGACTAACCTGCTTCACAATGCCTTTGAATAGATTGCTACAAGTGTACATTCTATAGAGAAGATATATTGTTGTCCTATACACCCCTACCTACTTCTGTTCTCCGTATTTTATGAATATTTGATATCTTTGAGTATCTAGGTAGCCTTCAAGTAAATGGCAAGTCCGAGGCCATCATGATAATAATGTTATCTCCATTGTTAAGTCACTTCAATACCTGGTGATCTAACCCTCTGTAGAATTTGTTTATAGGTTCACAGGCACTAATGAAAGACTAATTATAACTAATATGCCAAAAAGGTCACAAAAATAACCACTTACTCTCTCCAAATATTTCTGTTTTCACTTAAGATCTAACTTTTATTAATTCCTACATAAAATTTCTAATTGAACTAAAATGAAAATAGGTTAAACAACAGCAAATTGGAGGTGAAATTTTAAATTTTTTTGCAGATTTTCAGTTTTTATCCATTATTCACAGGAACACGGTAGAATGGGTATTTAATCACTTTTCTAAATATATGTGATTACAAAAAGGGAAGCCTGTGAGAGCTACAGCATTGCTCTGTCCCCCTTAGTTACCTGAAAGTTTACATTAGACACGACCAGAGGAGCTGACAGAGCTGATCTGGCTGCACTTGCGTGTTTGCTGGGGAGATATGTGCAGTGTATGAGTCTGTCTGCTGTATAGAGAAACCACTGTTGTAATGTTATTATTTGAGTAAACTTTTGAGACGCTCCCTTCTTCCTCACTCTCTGCTCACCCCCTCTCTTTCACCCCTGCAGCGTTCATGACTCAGCATGATTTGTTTATATTCTCCCCTGAGCTGATAAGGAGGTAAGGAACTCACTTTGTGGCAAAACCCCTTTAATATTGATTCCCCACATTCTGTCGTTTTCAGAGATATCCCATATGTGGCCCTAGTGCGCTATTTGGCTCCACCACAAACCTCAAAATAGAAGGAGCACCTACCGGACTTTGGGATATCATTTTCAATACGATTTTATTTAGGCGCCATTCCAGGTTTGCGGACACCTTATGGTGCTAAAACTTAATAAAAACCGCTAAAAAGACCTCATTTTGGAAACTACACCCCTTAAGAAATATATGCAGGGGTGTAGTGAGTATATCAACTCCACAGGTGTTTCACTAATTTTTTTAGCATTAGGCTGTGAAAATGAAAACAATTATTTTTCCAACAATCTGCAATGTTATCTGACAATGTTTCATTTTTACAGTCCTGGAAAAAAAGCACCCCAAAATTTGTTACACAATTTCTTCCAAGTTCGGCAATACCCTATATATGGATGTAAACTGCTGTTTGGGCGCATGGCAGGGCATAAAAGGGAGGGAGCGTTATTTAGCTTTTGGAGCGCAGATTTTGGTGGGTATCATGTCCATCTGCAAAGCCCCCAAAGTACCAGAACAAGTGAAACCTTCCAGAAATCGCCCCATTTTGCATGCAACACCCCTCATGTTCCATAGGTTTTTAGCATTGGGCCATGAATATGGGGAGGGAGAAGCAGTTTCGCCATTGTGTTTTTGGGGCTTCAATTTTCCAGCGTTTGCTGTGCAGTAATCTTCACAGTATCCCAACAGATACTTTCAACAGAGTCAAAAGCAAGGTGTGAACGCAGATATAAATTGTTTGAGAACTGGTACCTATGGATTCAAAACTCTTACGACATGAGTATGATGTCTAACACCCATTTAATTGTCAACTGGAACTTTCAAGGGTTCGTCTATCTAAAAATACAAAATGGCAGAGGGACCTGAGAACTATTTTTCTTTTTCTCTTTGCCCTCTCCCATTTATGTCTCCTTTTACTCCCTTCTTCTTTTGTTTTCTTCCTTTATGTGCAGTTTTATAAAACGTGAAGAAACCTATAATTTGAAAAAAGTGGCACATTTTGTTACATACTGTATAGTAACATACAAGGCTACAACGGGTAGGTGAAGGTAGGCTACTGTCTAGGGCGCCACTTCATCCCAGACAGGAAGGGGGTGCAAATAGGCATCTAGTGGGCTGAATTGTTCATTGATATTATATGCCTTATTTGCCTAGGACACCAGTGTACCTTGTCCCAGCCCTAGTAGCAAAGTTAATTTGGTTTAAAAAGGACAAATGTCCATCCGGTTCAACAAAGGGTGGGAAGGATGTGACTGAAAGAAGGCGTAGAGGGAAGTTTTAAGGTTTGTTTCCCCTACTTATGAAGCCTTTGGAACCCATAAGGTAAGAACCAATCTGCTCTAAAGGAATATTTTATTTCTAATCCCAAAATTGCCATCAGACTGGATCCAGATGTTTTATATGTCTACATATGGATTAATATTACTTAGTCATAAGTAGCTATCTAAGCCTTTCTTGAATCCCTCACCTGTTCCTGATGTGACCAGATTCACCTGTTGCTCTATATCAAGGGAATGCCCTCTTGTCTTTTCAGGGGGTTTTACATGAAATAACCTCTCACCATACTTTTTATAAGGGTCATTTATATAAATTAATCATGTCTCCCTGTAACCATCATTTCTTAAGACTACATAGTTTTAATTCTTTTAACCTTTCCTCAAAAATAAGATCCAATCCCCTTTATTAGTTTGGTTGCTCGTCTTTGCACTTTCTCTAACTCCAGTACATCCTTTCTATAAATTGGAGCCCAGAACTGAACAGCATATTGCAAGTGAGACCGCACCAATGCTTTATATGGCAGCAGTATTACCTCCCTGTCCTGTGAGTCCATGCCTTCTTTATTATACACCAATATCCTGCTGTCCTTAGAGACCACTGGCTGACATTGCATGCTGTTATGTAGTCTATGATCTAAAAGTAAGAACCTTCTCAACAAGCAGTTCTCCAAGTTTTTCTCCCCCTAGGACATATGATGCCTGCAGATTATTCGTACTCAGACACAGAACTTTATTATCGCTTGCAGACTCACTGAAAACTCATTTGCCATTATGATGACCACTAAACACTCAGGGTGGCCAGTCTTGCTTTGCAATATTTGAACATATTCCATTTATTGCACTACTCTACATATGTTGGTGTCATCTACAAAAAATAGAAACCGTGCTATTAACTCCCCCCCCCAGTAATAATTACATTGAATAAAAGCAGACCCAGTACTGAGCCTTGTACATAACCATATTTTTTATTTTGTATGTCGATTATTTTTTATTTACTTTTTTCGCAGTGAGTCTCCTATATTTTGCTATAAATATCTGAAAATCCAGCACCTATCAGGTCTCTTTGATGGTAGATTGAAGACATATTTTGTATGTCATAAAGCATGTTGTTTTTGTATTTCGTGAAGGTTATGAAGTGTTTCCATTGCAGAAAATTGTGCAGCCTTATGTAATCATCATTTCCTGAGTCACACTTTTCTATGTGAACGTTTAGATGTTTTGCATTTTTTGCAATTTTCCATCTAGGGTTTCCCAAAACCTAGATTTTTGTGTCAAACACTTAGAATGGAATTTTAGAAAAACAAAGGAGCTTGCGATTCTGCTAGTCAACTTCTGAGTCAACAAAAAGGAAGCCATAGCAAGAAGTCAGAGGGCGCTTGTGCAACATTGTTGACTATTGTACATCTCAGAACAGGTCCCCATACTGAAATTATTACAGTATGTGCAGGATTATGAATCTCAATGTAAAATGCTGCAATTTTCGTCATACTTGGACTTACCTTGATTGTAATTCGAATCTTTGTTCCTGCAGAATATTTCATTGAGCTTTCTGGTTGCATTTTGTAGTTAAGGAATGTACACACGGCGTGTTGGATCCATTTTTAGATGCATGTTTGGATCCATGTTTTGGACCCTAAATGGACCCAAACGCGTATCTAACAATGTGCAGTTGTAAAACACGCATTGATGTTCAGATGAGTGATCGCCGATGCGTGTTTTACATGCGTCTTTCTTATGTGTGTCTTGCCGATGTGTTCATAGAATTGACATGGCAATTCGTGTATCGTTTGATGCAGCTGACGCCTCCTATTTAACAACGGACAGGTGCTTTTCTGCTGTCAGCAAAACGATTCAAACACACACCTGTGTGTTGGATGCGATTTATGCAACGCTTTTGAATGCGTTTTTCGGTTACGGAACGGATCCAACACACTGTGTCAACATATTCTTAGCCAGACCTACAGCTATTTTACTTATACACAACTATGGCATATTTACAGGATATCAATTCCCAGAATGGAGATTTTGCTGTTTCCGTAACTTCCATGCAAATAAATGGAGAGCTGTGCACATGTACGGTCACATCTTCATTCACGATTGGATGCCAGAGGAAGAATGGGGGTCAGGAGACTTGAGTGTTGAGGCAGTTGCTAAAGGAGTGACATGCACCTATTAGACATGTATGGCATACTCTGCGGAATAACCTTATACTTTATGGGTGTCTGTAGATGGAGCCAATGCATTTGGACTCATCATTAAAGTCAATACATTTAAATGGAAAAAGTTCCTAAACTCTTGCTAATGGTCACTGTAGGCAAGGATGGTTGGTATGTGGAGATGAGAAAAGCTCCGACCCCATAAATTGAATGATTTGTGCATATGAAATGATAGTTATACTTTAAGACATTATAAGGTAAATGTCAGGGAATCGAGCAGCTCTGAAAACTACCAATCCATAGACAATACTATGACAGGGAAAATAAAGAAATACATGGCGCCTATTAAAATAAATATTGTCCATGTATATGTATTGTCCATGTAATGCATAGATGTGCAGGTGAATATACAAAAATTTATGCTTTATATTTTCAAAAAAACTATGTATATGACAAGTTTTTTTTAAGGTCGGGAACCAATGACAGCATGCACTGCAGGTTTCTATGAATTATTAATGTGTGTTGTAGCCTAAAACGTGTAAAATACTCCATACAACTGAGACGGATACGGGAAGAAGCACCACAGCTGGAGGAGATAAATCCAATGTGCAGCTTCTCTCCACCCAGCTCAGCTTTACTAATAGGCTTCTACTTATAGACATACAGTGGAGGGAGATGCCATACATTGGGCTTCTGTCCCCTGGCCACAGTGCTCAATTTTCCAGGATCTTTTACCCTAAAACTCTGTAGCATTTCACAATAAAACAAACCTTACTGAGCCATCAAAACCTGCTCCTACAGCATACTGGAAGAAGCTGACAGAGAGACAGCAATATGGTGCTCCCACCATTGCCTGGCAAAGCACTGAAGAGACTGCTTCCCTTTAGAGCAGTGTTCCCCAACTCCAGTCCTCAGAGCCCACCAACAGGTCATGTTTTCAGGATCTCCCACTGCAATGCATCTGACAATAACTAAATCACCTGTGCAATGCTGAGGAAAGCCAGAAAACATGACCTGTTGGTGGGCCCTGAGGACTGGAGTTGGGGACCTCTGCTTTAGAGGAGTTCTTCATTGAAGAGACATGGCAAGGACCGGAGCAGTTTATTAATAAGATTACCGGACACTTGCTCAGAATGAGCGTTGTCTGCATATTTTTCTGCAGGACGAAAAATTGATATAAAAAAACAGAAAGGTGATCGATACTCTTCCATGAGTCTAATGGATTAAATGGACTCTATAGTCTCATGAAACTTTAGGTAAGTAGAATAATGCATAGCTATATTGGACGCACAGTACAGTATTTGGATATACTCTACATTGTGTCTTCGTCTTCTACAGTGGCTCCCATCAGTGCTGTGTCTCTCAGTGCCTCTCTTTTCTCCTCCCTTCTAATTGGTGGCAGTGATAAAGAAAAAGAAGCGTCAACGATGGCACCTTGTGGGCGTCCTTTGAACACTTATGTGCTGTAACAACATAGTTGGGACATCCCCTCTTCACTGGGCAGTATGGGAATAGGACTGCTGGGTGTAGCGTACAGGCTGAGATTCATACTGCAGTTCAAAGAGAACTTTGCTTCAAAATCCTTGAGCTTTAGAGCAGCTATATCTACATCATTATTCCACTCAAGCTAGATGCACAAAATCCTCATAACTAGTGTTGAGCGATTTTTATCGACAAATGTTGAAATCGGCAGAGTTTTTATGGTGACACGAAAATTCCGAGATCATTGCGATAATTAGGTTTAAAATATGCTGCATCATCTATTAAGATGCGCCTTTTTACGGCGTTCCTGTTATTGTTGGCGGCCAGCAATTGAGATTACAGAATAGAGCATGGGTGAGATGTGTGTGCGGACGTCATGACTGGGATTGTGTATTGGTTGCCGATAGGCTGGAAAAATCACATGAACTCGTTTTTACATAGACTGCGTTTCCTGTTTCAGCTCAGGGTCTCTTCTCAGCGTCTCATAGGGGTTAGGACCTGCGCTCAGTCCTGGGCCATAAACAGCTCAGCGAAGTAGTCTATTTCTGCACAGAGAAACCTCATTCTATTAGCTGTGATCCTTCCAATTGTTAGATTAGAAGATTTGAACATGTTTATGTGAGTTAGCTAGAGAATTTTTATGGCAGCATCTACGCTGTAAATTCACGGAGGTGGGTGCGGGGGGGGGGGGAGTGGGGGGGGGGGGCCGCGGTGCTCGACACAAGACAAGCTCTTACTTTAAAAGAACAACTGGATTAAGTTCACCAAGATTAGTGTAGACATTGGAGTTTAATATTGGAATATCTTTATTATTAACAGTTTGCTATTGAAAGTATTTGTCACTGGATATTGGGCAGCCTGAACTATTTGGATACACATCTTTTATAGTTATTGCAGGTCTCTTGTAGCTGCAAAATCTCACTGTTTATTATCAGTATACATTTCAGATAGGTGTTCAAGTTTAACAATTACACCTGTGACTGTTGATATAATCACCTTGCACGCTTAAATTAGACAACAGGCAATCTTGTAGTCAGCACCGGTTGTTTGTTGCCTAAAAGTACAGTGTATCGTACGAAGAAACATCACAGTTTCGTGTTTTTTCGACTTTTGCGCACCCAGCACCTGTTCATTGACGCAGCTATCTACGTAAAATCTTAAAAAACAGCAATTATTTATTCACCACGGTGAATTGAAAGGTGCAAATATCAGTTTATTATATTCTCAAAACATAACAGTTACGTGATTTTTGGACTTTTGCGCCACACAGCACTGTTTCATTGCCGCAGCATCTACGTAAATATTAAAACAAGCTAAATTCTTATATTCACCCACAGGTGAATGAAAGTGCAAAAAATACGTTTATTTATATCAAAAGACATAATCAGTTACGACGTTTTTGACTTTGCGCACACAGCACTGTTCATTGACGCAGCTTCTACGTATATTTAAACAGCAATTCTATATTCTACCAACAGGTGAATTGTAAAGGTGCATAAATACCGTTTATTATCTCAAAGACAAACATAACAGTTACGTGTTTTTTGACTTTTGCGCATCCCAGCACCTGTTCTCATTGGAGCAGCTCATCTCAAGTAATATCTATTAAAAATCGCAATTATCATATTCAAACACGGTGAATGAAAGGGTGCAAAAAATTACCGTTTATTATTTCAAACATAACAGTTACGTGGTTTTTTGACTTTGCGGCACCCGCACTGTTCGATTGACGCAGATCTACGTAAATCTTAAACAGCAATTCTATATTCACCACAAGGTGAATTGAAAGGTGCAAAAAATACGTTTATTATATCAAAACATAACAGATACGTTTTTTTTTCTTTTGCGCACCCAGCATGTTCATTGACGCAGCATCTTCGTAAATCTTAAAACGCAGCAATTCTATATTCACCACAGGTGATTGAAATGGTGCAAAAAAAATACACGTTTATTATATCAAAACATAACAGTTACGTGTTGTTTTTGACTTTTGCGCACCCAGCACTGTTCATTGACGCAGGCATCTAAGTAATCTTAAAACAGCAATTCTATATTCACCACAGGTGAATGAAAGGTGCAAAAAACTACAGTTTATTATATCAAAACATAACAGTTACGTGTTTTTTGACTTTTGCGCACCAGCACTGTTCAATTGACGCGTGCATCTTACGTAAATCTTAAAACAGCAATTCCTCGTATATTTCACCATCAGGTGATTGAAGGTGCAAAAAATTTTGTACGTTTATTATATCAAAACATAACAGTACGTGTTTTTTTTTGACTTTTGCGCACCAGCAATGTTCATTGAGCAGCATCTACAGTAAATCTTTAAACTGCAATTCTATATCACCACCACAGGTAGAATTGAAAGGTGCATAAAAATACCGTTTATTATTATCCTAATACATAACAGTTACGTGTTTTTTGACTTTGCGCACCAGCAATGGTCATTGACGCGCATCTACGTAATCTTAAAACAGCAATTCTATATTCACCCAGGTGTAATTGAAAGGTGCAAAGAAAATACCGTTTATTATATCACAAGACATAACAGTTACGTGTTTTTGACTTTTGCGCACACCAGCAACTGTTCATTGTCGGCAGCATCTACGCTAAATCTGTAATACAGCATTTCTATATTCACCACAGGTGAATTGAGAAGGTGTCAAAAAATACCGTTTACTTATAAATAACATGAACAGTTAGTGTTTTTTGACTTTGGCGCACCCAGCATGTTGCATTGACGCAGCGATCGTACGTAAATCTTTAAAACAGCCATTCTAAATTCACAACGGTGAATTGAAAGGTGCAAAAAATACCGTTTATTATAGCAAAGACATAACAGTTAAGTGTTTTTTGACTTTTGCGACCTGCACTGTTTCATGACGCCAGCAGTCTACGTAAATCTGAAAACAGCAAATTCTATATTACCAAGGTGAATTGAAAAGGTGAAAAAATTACCGTTTATTAAATTCAAAACATAACACGTTACGTGTTTTTTGGTAATTTTTGCGCCACCAGCATGTTCATTGACGCAGCATCTACGTAAATCGTAAAACAGCAATTCTATATTAACCACATGTTCTTCATTCAGGTAATTGGAAGGTGCAAAAAATTACCGTTTATTATATCAAAACATAAGTTACGTGTTTTTGACTTTGCGCACCAAGCATGTTCATTGTACGCGCAGCATCTACGTAAAAAAATTTTTTTCTTGAAAACAGCAATTCTATATTCACCCACTTGGTGAATTGATAGGTGCAATAAATACCGGTTTATTATATCAAAACATATACCAGTTACGTGTTTTTGACTTTGCGCACCAGCACTGTGCATTGAACGCAGCATCTACGTAATTCTTTAAAACAGCGCAATTCTATATTCACTCCACAGGTGAATTGAAAGGTACAAAAAATACCGTTATTGTATACAAAACATAACAGTAGATACGTGTTTTTTGGGGCACTTTTGCCAGTCCAGATTTGTTGATAGACACACTTGCAGTTAATTTGAATCCAGCTCAAGTTTTGTTTTGATTAGAGGGATTGAGAATAGCTGTGATTTGCCGATCTTTTAATAAGCGAATTTCCAGAAACTATTCCATACTTCTCAAATTTTATATTTCTGAACATGGAGGCGAAATGCAGGTGGAAAGCGAGCAAAGAGGGGTAGCACATGGAGGTAGAGGTACGAGAGAAGGTGCTCCTTCTGTGCTGGTGAAAACACGCATGCCCGGGGGAGGGAGGCATGCTGGATCGAAGTTGCAGGACCGTCAGGCCTGTTATCGATGGGTACAGGGCCCTGTAGAATCTAAGTAACGAACTTCGTCGCCATTTCTGTGTCCTTCAGTGGTTAACATGCAGAACCCTGAATCTCAGCAGTCTTACCTCTCGTCTCGCAGTCAACGGCCACAAATGTCATCATCAGCATCATCAGCATCCGTCCGCAACTATGAAGCAGCACAAGAATGAATGTCAACTGTGACCCACCACTGTGGATAATCATTGTCTGAAGACCTCTTTGATGAAAAATGCGGTTGGGGGTCAGAAGGCATGTTAAAAGATCAAGATGGATGGATTTAGTTGCTCTGATGACTCCCAGTTATGTTGCATCAGAGGAGGTCGAAGGAAGCCGGTCAATTGGCATTAAATCCACCAGGCGGTCGGCAACGCCTTGCAGTGCCCGCCTTGCTTGTAGCCCGAGCTCTGGGAGGCAGAAAGTCAGGGATGACTCAAGTCACCTGTGATGATGATGATGATGATGTGACAGGGACATTGCGGATCTATATTGGTCTTTTCCGCAGAATTTTGCTTGCGAGCGCTTCATCAGTGGACGAGGAGGAAGACGATGGGGATAGTGTAATACGGGTCACGCCACTCAAAAAAGGAGTTGGGCGGGTCGCAGAAGTCCGCTGATATGATTCCGCCAGGGCCACGCGAGTCAGCGCAAACCCCGCTCCTCGCTTATTCGCCTTCAAAAAGTCCAGACCTCTCAGGCCTGGGTTCTTTGAGACAAGCCTCTGATATTCACCAGCGATGTGTGTCATATGCTCGCTGTTGCCGTAAACGCATACGAGAGGGCAAGAACCTTAAGTGGTTACCACCACAACTAGTATAGTTCACATGCAGCGAATGCATGGTTGAAATGGAGGGAACACTTGGCCAAAAAGGCTTAGCCGATGCCGGGCATCCAACCACTGTAACACCCTCTGTCTCCGCCTACTCCTCCTCCGCCACCACCATAGCGTTCCTTCAGCTGCCATGTCTTCAGTCTTGATCAGGGATCAGCTCCTCCGCTTCAGCTCCACCGTCGCCGAGTACCACCAGATACCACCCAGAGGGACCCATCCTACCTTCTCCTTCCGCCAGTTTGACGACCTGCACGCCGTACAGTGGCCAGTCTAGCAGCCAGCCTTTTGTCTTCCAGGTTTGTGAGCAGAAGAAGAAACACTTTAACCCAAAACCATCCTCAAAGACCAAAGCCTGAATGTCGGCATTGCCCAGGCTATTGGCCTTGGAAAATGTTGCCCTTTCCGTCTGGTGGGACACAAGATGGGATTCGCCACGTGCATGGACCCAGATTGCCCCACAATACCAGATGCCTAGCAGGCATTTTCTTTGCCCAAGAAAAGCCGTCCCTGCCTGGCCAGCCACGTGTCTCTAATATTTAAGCGCGTTGTCTGCATCTGTGTCGGAAAAGTCATCTCGCTCACCGACACATGGACTAGTAGCAACGGCCATGGCAGCTATTATCTCTGTGATCAGATCCTGGGTGAGCTGGGGGATGTTCTCTGGGGTGAACGGTGGCCCTCAGGCTCGGCGCACGCTCTTCTCAAAACGCACGGGATGGGCAGGCTCTTTCCCCCATAGGTCTCTCTGGTGGTCATCACGTGCCAGATGACACCAGCCGTGTTGAAATTAATCTGCCTTGGAGGACCGTCACACACAGTCAGGAGCTGTGGACGGGCTTCTAAAGCAACGAGGACCGAGCGTGGCTCGGGTGAACTAGAACCTTTGTGCCAGGCTAGGTGGTGTGACGGATAACGGGCTGAAATCATGCTGCCGCCCTTAGATCGGTAGGCTGGCAGTCAGATTCCCTTGCCTGGCACATGGCATGAAACCTTGTGTCGCTAGTAAATTCTTTTCTCAAAGAGATACCCAGGTCGGACTGCTGCTGAAGTAAGGCTCGAGGTCTGAGTTTGCACTTCGCGTTCGCACCCTGCTCTCGTCAGCCTGGTGCGTTGCAGGCGTCAGCTCGGCCTCCCTTCAACAGTCTCATTGTTGGACGGTGGCAAAAACACGCTGGAATTCCACCTCCACATGCTCCAGCGATTGTGGCAAGCAGCGCAATGCCATTACGCAGTACCGAAGTGACACCATGGACTGACAACGCAGCGGTACGGACCTCGGGGTGTTGAACCACGGAGATGGAGGCAGGTGAAAGACAAGGGCCTCTGCCTCAATCCTTGCCATGTTTTGAAGAAGCCAACAAAATGGTCTAGTGTGCGGGACAATGCCCTTGCTGCATGGAGATTGTGGTGATCTTAGTTTCTGGATTACACAGATCGTTGGACCATCTGAACATACTGTCCCGCCAGCGACGGAGGAGGAGACGGGGACACAGATGCGGACCTACGGGAGCCTTTCTCTCTGTCATATCCACAAGGCCCGGACTGTTTCACAATTTCATCAGTCTTCATTAGGCAGTGGTTCGGGGTCAGCAGCTGTGCAATGGGTGGGCATCAGCTCTCCGGGTGCTTCATCTCTGGCATGTCTGGGCTGTGTTGAAGCTGTGCGGAGCAGCGGAGGAGGAGGAGGAGGAGGAGAGGTATTGCCTAGACACCGATGTTACCGCTAGTCCCTGCCTTTAGAAAGAGGGTTGGCGCGAAATTTGTGGCGGAGGAGGAGATGAGGAAGGTCAGTTTGCTGAGTGTCCCTCGACCTAGAGGCTGGGAAATCAGCTCATCTCTCAAATGAGTGCTTGGATGCTCATTTCCTCCAATCATGATCCTCGGCATTAAGGCCATCTAAATGTAACAAATAGTTTATGGGTGGCCCCCCCCCCGCGCCTCCTGGATGCCCAGGTACAAACAAAAATCAGCACTTTCCTTCCACCCACCAAATAGAGAGTAAATGCAGGAAATGGAGACTTAGCTGATTATCAAACTGGAGCATCTTTTGCGTCTGCTTTTCACGTTCCCTCTAAAATGTCCACGTGGAAACAACATCAAGCGACGTGGACAGCAGTTAGAGTTGTCACCAAGTAGGCGTGCACGCAGCAGCAGGCAGGTGGCAAGAAGGCCTAATGGGTGACTCTGGGCATAATCTTTGTTTACAACCTCATCCAAAGCATTGCACTGAAAGGGGCACACTTCAACTACACAGAGATCAAGATTAAGATCATGGTGTATCGACAATCTGGTTCCAACCACCGATGTTTTTGCCATGTGTTTCGGACCAAATAGACTTCTGGGTATCCTCAAAACATTGACGAAGTGCGCTAAGAGCTGGCTCGCACGCCATAGAGTGTTGTCCTCGCCTCAGCTGCCAGCTTCTATCCTGAGCGGACCTTTCAGCATCAGCTGGCGGGAGTCCTATTACAGTAACTGCTTACGGCTTTCCACAGATAATGTGATCGTTTGACTTTTAATCATGATGAATCAGGCCATGATCTCTGATGATGTTGTGGCCCCGCATTGTTGCCGAGGTCAACGATTAGTTGCCAGTCTACTTCACGAATCCTTTTCAAACAGAAATGGTCCGTCTTGAAAACTTTATTTTAAAATTGATCATTTCATTTACTGCAATTTTATTCTCTGTTTTTCCCAACAGTTTCATTTTGCTGGTTTTGCTGGTGAGGAAGACTGTAATAAGGACAGCAAGGTTTCATGACAACAGTATTCCACATTTTACTCTCTTATCTTAGAGTTTTGCATTGTCAATGGTTTTGAGGTCATGTTGCTGTGAGTATACAGCAATAATCATGGTCCTTCTGGGAAAGAGAAATGTGACTTCAAAGTGGATTCTACCTCACAATTTTTAAATAGTGGCTGAGAAGTAATATTTATAATTTTTTGGGGTCATTGTTGCTGTGAGATACACGATAATTTTGTCCTTTGGCAACAGAAATGTGGCTTCTAAGTGGCATTTCATCCGCCCTCACAATTTTTTAAAAAGTGGATGAGTAGTATTATTTTTAATTTTTTTGGGTCATGTAGATGTGAGACTTAAATGCATTAATCATGGTCATTTGTAACCGAAAATGTGGCTTCTAAGTGGAAATGTTTCCCTCACATTTTTAACAGTGGCTGAGAAGTCATTTTTTAATTTTTTGGTCTTGCTGCTTTGAATGCAGCATTACTACAGGTCCTATTATTACAAAAAATGTTGTTTCTAACAGACATTTGTACTTCACAATTTGAACAAGGGCTCAAGGGTCGATGCTTTGAATTTTTGGGGCAATTTGCCTCTGACATGGCTATACTACAGGTCCTATTGCTAAAAAAAATGTTGTTTCTACAGACATTGGTTCTTACATTGACAAAGTGGCTCAAGGTGTATTGCTTTGAATTTTTGGGGGCATTTTGCTGTGACATGCAGCTTATACTACAGGTCCTATTCTTAAAAAATGTTGTTTTATACAGACATTTGTTCTTCACAATGTCAAGAGTGCTCAAGGGTGATTGTGCTGTCTCAGAAACAGGACATAGGTAGGACACTGTTAATGGACACATATTGCAAAATGACTTCTTTTGAAGATCTTTAACATAGCTATCAATCCATGTATTGAGACAACCCATTTAAAACATATGAAAAAGTGAAACAAAGACAGGGGGATTCCATTGTCTTATTTTAAAAATGTGTTTTTCTAGAATTGAAAGTACTAAAATAAACTTTGCAGTTTACAAATAGCTTGTTAAAAAAAATTACTCTGAATTTGAAAAGGGAGGTACAGGAAAACTGACCAGATGTAGGTTATTCAGAGGGTCAGAGTATGGAGCACGGAGCAGAGAAAAAAGTACAGAGACCATTCTCTCCAGCCACGTTGAGTAAATATGAGAAAGGAATGCACCTGGCGTGTAACAGGAGCGGTTAACCACCAGTATTTCCAAGTGAAGCTCAATTGGTCCACACTCATACGGAGGTGAAGCGCTGTCCCATGGTATTGACTGTGTACAGAGGAAGGCTGAGTTCTTCGCACATTCCCGCTTCCGGACTCTGCTTCAGCACGGACGTTTTCGTTGCTGTGTCTCAGTGGCATTTTAAACGCGTATTAATAGATGACGGAAGCCAGTCCTGGGCTTTCAGACGCACCCACTGTAACTCGGCTCTGGGTCATGCTGTGGCCAGGACAGGTATAGTCAATGTCTATTCAACTAGAAATGGTGGTTGAAAGGACTCTTTTTCCGGACTTTTTAATACAATGTGGGGGTCCATGCAGGTTTGGGGCTACATGCTGTGGCCGCAGGAAGGGTATGAGTCAATGTTCCGTGAAACATAAAAATGGTGGTTGAAAGACTCCTTTTTCCGGCACTTTTTAAATGTGTGGGGGTCATGAGGTTTGGGGACATGCTGTGGACAGGGACAGGTTAGTACACACATGTCCAAGTTCAACTAAAATGGTGTTTGAAGAAGACTCCTTATTTCCTCGCGAACTTTTTAAATGTGGGGGTCATGCAGGTTTGGGGCTCATGCTGTGGGCCCGGACAGGTACAGTCAATGTCGTGAAAAACTAAAATGTGGTTGAAAGACACCTTTTTCCGGCACTTTTTAATAATTGTGGGGGTCATGCAGGTTGGGGCTCATGCTGTGGGCCCAGACAGGTATAGCTCATGGTCAGTTCAACTAAAATGGTGGTCGAAAGACTCCTTTTTGCGGCACTTTTTAAATGTGGGGGTCATGAGGTTTTGGTGCTCATGCTGTGGCCAGGACAGGTATAGTCAATGTCCAGTTCAACTAAAATGGTGGTCTGAATGACTCCTTTTTGACGGGCACTTTTTAAATGTGGGGTCATGCAGGTTGGGACTCTTGCTGTGGCCCAGGACAGGATAGTCAATGTCCGTTCAAGTAACATGATGGATAAAAATCATATCTGCCTTCTAGGTACTTTTTAATTTTTGGAGTGATGCAGGGTTTAAGGGGTCAGCTGTGGGTACAGACAGGGATAGTAAATGGTCTGTGACTTTTTTTTCTGTGACTTTTATAACCTAAAGTGTGTGCCCTAAGACTGTAGCATGTTCCATTTTGACTGATGTGGACTGTAATGTCAGCTCTCCAGCCTGTTTGGGTGTAATACATGAGGTGTTGTTTGCTCTCCATAGACTTAATGCGTCATGCGCATAATCGATGCTCACGCTATCGAAAGAAACCTTATCGATAGCGGTCCGGGACTATCGACTATCGATCGATCTCGATAGCAACGCAATCGCTCAACACTACTCATAACTCATGTAGCTAAATGTGACTTGTAATTTATATTTCCAGAAGCGAGCTACAAACTTTACCGGGATCAGTTTGAGGAGCAGTTGGCATCCTACATTCATAGGTCTGTTCTTCATTCATAGAAATATCTATGGAGAAAGTTTAGACACAGGATACACAGAAAGTATAAGGCCATATTCACACGGCTTAAAACTGGATGTATTTCAGTCCGTAATTACGCGCGGAGTGCGCAAATTACGGCTGGACCTACGATCACAGTCTTTACGGTAATCACAGTTCTCATAAAAACTATGGATTACGTTCTTACTCCACCTGCTCGGCGAAATCCCGCCGTGCGGGGAGGATAAGTGTACTTAGTGAATTTACAGTGGCGTATCACGTGCCACTGGTAATGCAAAGTCTATGGGCCGGCGTAAGTGCCGGCCCCCCCCCTCACTCCCCCGGCACACGGCGCGTAATTAGTCAGCAGGTTAAGCCGTGTGAACATAGCCGTAAGAGCACTTTCTTAATTATGAAAATAAGATGACAAACGCATAGGATGGTCGCGATAGGAGTGGTGTCTTGTGCACTTATAAACTTAGTCTCCCCATTTCCTTACTGTAAGCCCTTGTGTTTTGCTCTGTCTCGGCTATACCACCGGGCGGGAGATAATGTGACATGTCGACATTACCAGGGGAATATGTACGCGCGAAGCTTGTAATGAATGTTATGGGCAGTCGAGGTGCCGGCCTCCGCGTCCCGCCCGCCCCCGGCCACACGGCGTAATTCGCTGGGCGTAATTACGTCCCGCATTAAGCGTGTGACTCTAGCCTAAGAATGTGTGATAAGAAGGAGTTCTTGTAGAACATAATCCAACCTATTCTTTGAAGTTGCTGAGTTTAAAGTGATATTATAAGAATTTGTCAAAGATGATGCAGTTCAGTGTTATAGACATTCAAGTGCATCGCTGCAGTTCTGTAAATCATTCAAGTCCATTGTAAAATTAATAGTTCAAAAAGCTTTTGCATTGGAGTAGGATGTTTCCGTACGTTTGGGTTTCTTCATAAGTTGATTCACATCTTAAGCACCTATGATAGTGTATTTTGTAATGAATGAACATTTAAACAAAACCTACCAGTGGTATCATACTGCCCAATAATGGAGATCATGAAATAGATGAAGGTTTCTGGTCCGAGCAATGTTGGTTATATCCTGAAATGCTACTGCATTCAGATTAAAAAAAAACGGTTTGGCTTAGCCCAGTACAGGGAAAAGTCACTGGGGTCTTAAGTCCGGTGTATAGTTTCTGCTTAAAGAGAACCTGTCACATAGTTTATGCCCCCCTTGCTGAGGACAGACAACACGTTAGTGTCAAGACCTGCGCTGTTTCAGACTGTGTCCCTTATTCTGTAAGATGCTGGAGTTTTTGAGTATTTAATGCTCAAATCTGCAGTTTTCAGCCAGAAAGTCATTTTTTTACAACTCTGGCCGTCTGAAGGCTAGCCCGCCCCACTGAGCTAGTCCCCGCCGCCAATCGAGGCTAGTCCCACACATCCAACTGATAAAACCTATGTCTTTGAATAGGTAGTACACATGTGAATAACCTGTCAGATTCTTATGATTACTCTTTCCTCAGGGCAGGGCTAGCTTTGGTAGGCAGGGCTACACACCTGCCTCATGAATTACGATTTGAGGGGTAATTGCTCTACAAAACTGCTGCATTTACAGTAATAGGGTACACAGCGCTGGAAACAGCAGGTTCTGACACTGAGCTTGTGACTGTCCTCAGCAAGGGGTCATTTAATAATAATTATGTAACAGGTTCCCTTTAAATGACCGCTATCTCCCATGTTTGTCTACAAGGAGAGGCCTGCAGGGGTGAGGAGAAGCAGAACATGGGGCTTATCTCTTCCAGTTTTTACCTGTATCTGGCCCAACTTTACTGAGTGTTTTATGATGAAATGCTGTAGCGTTTCAGGATAAAACCCACATTGCTGGTGTAAGAGGTTCAGTTGCAAGACCAGGCTGCAGGTGACCCCTGTGTGGTGTACGTGGATGTCAGGCCTACCAGTGTGGGTTTGTTTAGATGGCTGTGTACTGCACCGGCACTGAAAACTCAACCACAGAGACTTCAGCTTGGGTCTTGCAGGCTTTAACTCTAAAATGAATCAAAATCAGAACAGCCATGTGTTTGGTAATAATCTTTATTTACTTTTGTCCACAGATTTATAGCTAATCAATGAAAAATGAATACCTGTTTAAGCATTTCTGAAGCACTACGCAGATTACCTAATATACTGCCATGCAAAAAAAGCTAATGTCTCATATTCATACTTGGCCCAGTGTTTTCTCTACCGGTAACCTTTTCAGCAATGCAGAAATTTGCTTACATAGAAAGGGCTGAAATCCTTGCTAAAAATCGGCAGCATTTTCTGAAAATCCACAGCCTGCTCATTTTAACATGCAGAAAATTTCTGCTATATTATGTAAACCACATTCACATTTATTGTAGTCTTTTGTGTTAAGAATCTTTAGTTGTACTAGTACTTGAGAGCACATTATGATTTATTATTCATTGTTTTTTGTTTTTTTTACTATAGCACTTGCACTTTCTATGTGGTATTAATGATGCTCATTTGATACAGTTACTTTGAAGATATGGCATTGTATTATTGTGAGGGGTGCAGGCTGGAGTATCCTTCTATTGGTGCATTTTCATATTATTTTATGTAATTTTTATCAGGATGGATCAATACAATATTTATTTTAATATGCAATGGTTTTGCTATGCTTTGATAGGTGTTATAATATCAAATCTAGACCTAGCCTATGGCTAGATCCACACAGCAATTTGAAAATGCTGGCTAAAATCCGATGGCATTTTCAAATTGCTGGCCCCAGCTGAACTGCCGTTTTTTGCATAAAAAACGGCGGTCGGATTCCTTGCGGCCCAGTACATTAAGGTTGTGGGAATCCAGGGTTGGTCCCGTGAAATATAGAACATGTTCTATATTCCGCTGGTCGGTTTTCGTTTTAGGAAAACCTATGTAAAAAAATCTGTGCTGTGTAGACTACAGCACAGATTTTCTATTGCGCAGTTACACAGCGCGTTGCCCCCCATTCATATTCACCTAAAAAAAGATTTATTCATTTTTTCAGCAGATTCAAAATACTGAATCCGGCGAAAAACCGACCATAATCTTGTGCTGTGTAGACCTAGCCTAAGACTGATGCTGGAATGTTTGTAAAGATTAATAGATCTTTGGGAGTATTTTGCCATCTTATAATATTACCAAATTATTTTTTATTTGCCCACTGTTTTATCTATATTTGACTTTTTTTTTTTGTTTTACCAAAATGTTATTAGACTTATGATTGATAAATAAAAAACATGAAAGAAGTATTAAAGGCACTGCTAAAATCTAGTTTTATATGATAACTGTAAAAATTTATACTATGCTAAATATTTGGTGCCGTACCTTACAGAAGAAGATGGCTTAAAGGAGTTGTCCAAGTTTATATTTTAAAATAAATTATTATTGCTGCTGATGTGAGAAAATGAAAAAAAAAAAAGCATACTTGCCTTTGTACTCACCTTCATTCCAGCACTTCTGCTACCGGAGCTCACCATGGGTCCTATGTTTACTTAAAGCTGTTGGTAGTCAGATTGAACAAAAAATGAAAAAATGGGCCAGCACTGAAGTCCTTAGCATGCAAGGTCCACACAAGCAAAAAAATGCACCAGAGCGTCCTAAAGTGAGATAGCCTATTTCTACTTGCCAAATACGCATACAACAAATCGAACTGGACCGTCAGCATCAAAATTTGTAATTTAACTAAAGAATCAGGGAATACATAAATGTGCAATGTTTCGGCACTTCAAAAAAATACTGTGGAGGCCTTTTTCAGGCTTAATGATCACAGCTTCATTTATCACCATTTATATGTTTTACAGTAACACCCTTAGGGGACGAACCAATTAAGACAACATGCAATCATGTGAATAGTATAACTTAATAATTTATAACTCTTATCATATATATCGCCAAACTGTATCGATCAGTGTAGATGATTAAAATATTTCCATTACTATACATAAAGATAACACTGATGGGATCAGTCGGTCTGACACCCGTATATCGCCGTCTATGTTCTCCATCTGAGCATGACAGAGAGGCAGCGCGCATGTCAATTAACAAGCCAGCTTGCATAGATCCATCGGCGCATTCTCTAAGGCATTGGGTACGGGATCATTTACGGCTGAGATAAACTCAAACCTCAGAAAGAAAGTATCATAAAATACTGACACCCATTTCCGGCATTGATGCACTGTCCCAACCATGCAATCACAAATAGTGAACGCAGAGTGCGTGCAGGATCAATTATACGCTTATTTGGTCCCATAAAACGCAGGCTATTTATGCAACCAAATGCATCAAGACAACGGGACCAATCATAAATTAATAGCATATTTCGTATATTGTCAAACACATTTCGCATATCAATTGAGAAGGAATCAAGGGAAATAGAAAGTCCTTCCCGTGTGATCCCATTCATCATTTTATACCCTAAGGAAACATAAAAATGATAAAAAATAAGTGCAAATAGTTGCATAGTGTCACTAAAAAAACATATTTAAAAACCAACAATCAAAAGCAACAATACATATTATATTATATACAGAGAATTAGTATTTATTATTAGTATTATACTTCAATATTGAGACCAATTGGGATGGAAACATTCAACTATATATTCCATTTGAGTCTTCTTTAACATTAATTTTTCTTGATCCCCACCCTTTCATACTCGATACATGATACACATTACTCTAAATTTAAACTGTGAAATAGAGTGATTACATTCAATAAAGTGTCGGGCAACAGGTAAGTCTAACATTTTTCTACGGATAGTACTCTTATGTTTATTCATACGTTCTCTGACCTCCATTGCTTAGAAATGGTGTTTCCTAGGACCCATGTACACTATAAGAATTTAGCAGTGTATCATGCACTTATTTTTGAAAGAAATACATTCCCATATTAACAATGCATCGGGATGTAGGGGCAATGAGCAGGCGCACTGACCACGCTGAGTCCGTGACCGGGAGCTGGTTACGTGCCCTCACAGACATGCGCAGATGGATCTATGCAAGCTGGCTGTAATTGACATGCGCGCGCCTCTCTGTCATGCGCAGATGGGGAACATAGACGCCGAGTATACTGTGTCTGACCGACTGATCCCATCAGTGTTATCTTATGTAAGTAATGGAAATATTTTAATATATACACTGATGATACAGTTTGATATATATGATAAGAGTTATAAATTATTGTATACTATGTTCACATGATTGCACGTTGTTAATTGGTTGTCCCCTAAGGGGGTGGTTACTTGTAAAACATATATATGGTGATAATTGAAGCTGAATCATTATGCTTGAAAAAGGCTCCACAGTATTTTTTTGAGCCGAAACGTTGCACATTATGTATTCCTGATTCTTTATTAAATGAGCAATTTTGATGCTGACGTCCATTTCGATTTTGTTGGTAGTCAGATTGAGTCAGTGTCTGAAATCACCACTTCCAATCACTTATGGGTGGCGGCAATCTGATTGTGCCACTGCCTGACATGACTACTCAGAGTTGTTCTTTTCTAAAGAATGATGTCAGGCGTAACGCGCGTTGATCTAATCGTCCACAGCCAAAAGTGAACAGAAGACCCAGGAAGAGCTCCAGCAGCGGCAACGCTGAAACAGAGATCAGGACAAAGGTAAATATTGGTTTTACTCATGTTGTCACAGCAACAGCAATAATTTATTTTAAAAGACAGATCTAGACAACCCCTTTAAGACCAGCATTCTTCTATAAGGTCTGCCATTAAGTATTTGAAGGGTGGAGTGTTCTCTATCCAGTAACAAGCTGCTCGCCTGTTGAGCAATATGGTGCAGGCTATTGATTACATCACACACATTTACTGACCTGAATGATGAATAGTGATTGTGTCTGGAAATGTCTCAGCAGTCCATTATGAGTAGGACTTTCAGTATGAAGTTTGTCATATCCCACATAAAGTAACAAATACAAAACTTCTTTGGTTTGGGGTTTTCATCTATATCATACTGTCTGATTTTGCAAATATATTACCACCTTATATTAAACTTTTTTGTTTCATCCAACTCCTCAGAGGATTGCTTTAGAATTAACTTTTGTTTTCCACCTTCGTCACTGACTGCTAAATAATAGTCCATTTTTAAAGATGATTGGAATTTGAAGCAGTCGTCACCTTCACTGAATTGTTTTTGGAAAAAGATGACCTCACTGTTGTTTCCCATAATAGTGTCGGGGCAGTCTCCTTTCTGAAAAGTGAAAAATGTATATGTTATTCATGTTCTGAGAAGCTGTAGGGTGCTTGGGGCGCACGTCTTTTCTTAAAACTCCTCTATATTATCGAATTTCTGTAAGGCTGTGTCTACACTACACAGCTTTACAATCGTATTTTCGGCGCTTTTAGTTTTTTAGAAGCGCCGAAGATATGATCGTTCCTGCGGCCCCATAGACGGCAATAGAAAAGACGAGCTGCAGTCTCCACAGCTCCTCTTTTCTCTGCTCCTCGTCTAGCGCTGGCATATTATACAACATGTTTTATAATACGCCGGCGCTTTTAGTTTTCTTGGTGTCTTCCCATACAATACAATTGTATGAGCGATGTAAAAAAAAGAGACACAACCGCTTTTTTACGCAAAATGTGACAAAAACCACTGCCCTGCATCGGAAAAAAGATGGCCGCTTTCTGGCTGTTTTTCGTCCGATGCAGTGTAGCAGTGTAGTGATGCAGTGATCTAGCCTAATTCTTTCACTGAATAGACAAGTTGGTGAGCTAAAATGCAAGATCATCCAAAGGGGTATAAAATCACAAAGGTGCAAAAGATTTGCAGACACCCTAAAGTGCTAAAACTCCCATAAAAAGACCCCATATTGGAAACTACACCCCTTAAGGAATATAACCATGGGTGTAGCGAGTATATTGACCCCAGTTTTTTAGGTGAAAATTTTGTTATGCAATTTCTTTCAAGTTCGGTAGTAACCTATATATTGGTGTAAACTGCTGTTTACAAGGGAAGGGAGCGCTATTTGGCTTTTGGAACGCAGGTTTTGGTGGGTGCGATGTTTCATTTGTAAAGCCCCCAAAGTATCAGAACAGGTTCAACCTTCCAGAAGTCGCCCCATTTTGGATTCAACACCCCTCAGGGATCTCATCTAGGTGCATTCTGGGCGCACAGGTGTTCCATAGGTTTTTGGCATTGGGCCATGAAAATGGGGTGAGGGGAACACAGTTCTGCCATTGTTTTTTCGGCTTCAATTTTACAGCATTTTGTGTTTTATTACTTTTATACACAATAGAAATGCATTTATAAAAAATTGCGTTTTATTTCGTCATAGTCTGATAGCCATAACTTTTTTTTATGTTTCTGTACATGGAGCGGATTATGGGCTTGTTTTTTGCTGGATGAGTTCACATTTTTATTGGTACCATTATGGGGTGCATATGATGCTTTGATCACTTTTTAATGTTTTTGTGAGGTGTGCTGAACAAAATACAGCAATCCTGGTAGTGTTCTTTATAGCGGTCATCGTGTGGTATAAATGACATCCTAGCTTTACTCAGCAGGTAAATACGATTACAGCTGTAACCAATTTGTTTTTTTTTTAAATGTTTGACTGCTTTTACACAGATTATTTGCATCGCCATGGTCTGAGAGCCATTTGACTTGACATTTTGTTTGGAATCATTTTTGGGTGGACAAGGCTTATTGATCGATTTTAAATCAGTTTTTTGGAAGGCAGGGTGAAGAAAATAGTATAATCCTAGTAGTGTTTTTAAATTTTATTTTTAACAGGGCTCACCATGCTTTAAGCATGACAAGTTAGTTTTACTCCCTGGGTTGAGACGATTACGGTAATACCCAAGTTATATAGTTTTTATTGTGTAAAACAATATTTACGGTGTCTTCTGATACTCATTGCTTTTTATTTTTCCATATACAGAGCTGTGTAAGGGCTTTTTTTTGTGGGATGAACTGATGTATTAATTGGCACCACTTTGGCATTTGAGTTTTTGATCACTTTTTATTCCATTTTAGGTGCTGCAGGATGAACAAAAATCGCAATTCCGTGATTGTTTTTATTTTATTACGGTGTTCACCGTTCGGGTTAATTAAAATGACAGATTTATAGGGTAGGTCATTATGCACATGGTGATACCAAATATGCATACTTTTTCATATTTTTGGGGGCGATTGGCATTTTTAAAGGGGAAAAGGTGTGCATGTTTTTATTTTATTTTTTGTGTTTTTGTTTTCCTTTTTTTTAAAATCTTTTTCACCCTTTTTTCACTTTTCCCCATAGAGGATTTGTATCAATGATCTTCATATCACTGATGCAATAGAGATCAGTACACAGCATTGCTGTTGTATACTGGTCTCTATAACAACTGTCAGTCACTATGCCTAGCAATGCCCACAATGTATTGCAGGGCACAGTGACGTCACAGACAGTCTGAATCACCACTGCTTCACTGAGAGAAGACAGACGGAGCTTCCTACTTCTGTCTTTCCTTTAGGTTTGGCAATCGTAATAGATCGCTGCAGCTAAGAGGTTTAATCACCCGCGACTGGAGCTCTCTCCAGCCACAGTTGATGCGGCATGAGTCCAGCAGTAATATACCACTGGTCCCATGTTGCGCAAGCTCCCGCGGGGCGGGGGGGGGTGGGGGGGGGCGGCATCCCGCTGGCCCCATAGACATTAATTACTACTGGCGTGTATTCACCGCTAGTAATTGACATGTCACTTATCTCCCCCCGCGGCGTATTGTCCGAGCAGGGAGAGGAGGCGTAATCCATAGTTCTCTATGAGAATTGGGGATTACCGTAATGACTGGGACATATCTCGCCCCGTATTTAACGCAGTAAGGTGCAAAATACGAGGCGAAATATACCCAAATTTAAGCCATGTGAACATAGCCTTATGGTGCTTTCACACGGAGCATTTTTTGGTGCTTTTTTTGGTGTGTGTGTTTTTTTGGTGTTTTTGGTGTGTTTTTTGCAGAAATGTGCAGCATTAATTGCTGTGTCTTTCTGCAAAATAAAATGCACCAAAAACGCTCCGTGTGAAAGCACCTTTAGAGGTTCTCTGCCATTGTAGATTCTCTCCTGCATGCTGCACTATTTTGTCCTGTCAAATGATTGACACCATGAGGGAAACCTGACAAGTCCCATTACAGTCCTTGGGGAACCGTGGGACGCCGTTGAAAATTGCTACTGGAAATAGTAGAAGAGTGAAGAAATCAGGTGGTGCCTTTTAGAGGCTGACTGAGTATATCTGAGGAAAAGCTTTCAGGAGTACTATCTCTTTGTCAGTTATGATGTAATACAAGAAACTGAACATTCATAGACTTTTTATACACAAGATGGGGTCTTCAAAGGATCTTAAAATAACAAAATGCAATGTAAAAAGAGAAGTTATTTACAATATGTCAGAAATAAACAATCTGCAAACTTGCAAATATCTGATGGCAAACAGATAACAGCAAGAACTAATGAGCCTCCTGTCATGCATCACAAGTTTACAGATTGTTTATTTCTGACCTGTTGTAAATAATTTCTCTGCTTATATTGCATTTTGTTATTTTTAAAGATTTTAAGATTATTTGAAGACCCGTCTCATGTGCATAAAAACTCTGTGAATGTTCAGATTCTTAGGGCATGTCCTCACGGCACGGGTTTTCGGACGGTTTTTCAGGCGGTTTTCGGTTTTGCAGACCGCCTGAAAAACCGGCCGAAAATTAGCACAATTGTGCTCTATGGAAAACCCGTGCAGCAGTCCCCACTGCATGGGTTTTCCGTCCAGCGGTTTTTCTGCCCGCGGTCCGGCCGCAAAGCATTCAACAAGCACAATCTTCCGTCTGGTTTTTGGACGGAACCTGTGCTTGTGAATGAGAAGGTGGAGGGCTTTTTTCCGCTCATCGCGGAGAAAAGCCGTCCCCCCCGCGGCCGTGGGAACGGCCGCAAAACAGGAAAAATACCGGCCGGGTAAACTGACCGGTATTTGTCCTCTGCAGTGGACACTGTATAACATCATGTCTGACGATAAGAGCTAGTACTCTCTAAAGCTTACCGTCAAATTTACTTCTTTAGCCTCTAAAAGGCATCACCTGATTTCTTCACTCTTCTACTGCTTTCTATGCCTAGCAGGGCACAACATTATACTACTAGAAACTGGAAATAAAAATGTAGATATAAACCTAGCCTGACATGTTGCTAAATCATTTTCTAATACATTCAGTTTTCACTGACTTTATCACAAACATGATAGAAAATGCTAATGGAGTTAATCTTTCTTCTCATCCATATATTGCATATTTATCCATGCTCCTTGACTGTCCTGGGGTTCCCTGACATTCTGTATCAATATGTTTGCAGTAAGCACCCTCTGTGGTTGCTGTAGACAAACAGAATTTTACTTTTTATCCAGTTAGATAGTTATAACAAACCTTGACATCCAAATTGCAAGTGGAAGAAATATACCATCTTCTCTCCAATGGTGATTTAAATATATAAAAAAAAGTTTATTTCCAAAAAAATAACATATTTAAAAATATATATCCAGTTTCTCAGAAGAAAATATAAATGCATACCACCAGCAACCTACTCCAGGCTGACGCATTTT
This sequence comes from Phyllomedusa bahiana, assembly GCA_025379985.1. NCBI lineage: Eukaryota > Metazoa > Chordata > Amphibia > Anura > Hylidae > Phyllomedusa > Phyllomedusa bahiana. The sequence goes on from JAODAL010003131.1 coordinate 109,601, forward strand.
GGATATATTCCTTAGTCGTAGCCTAACGCTTGGCTGTGTGCAGGTGTCTTAAAGGGGTTTTATCATTTCATTAAATGGCCTTCAGAATAAGGAGACAATGAAAACAAGTAACTTTGCAATTAGATGTAATTAGCAAAACTGTCTTGTATTCACAGTTTTCCTTATCTACTGTTTCTGTTTACACTGATATCCAGTGCTGGTCGGATCCCTCCTCCTTGCATTTCACTAGCTGAGAGCTCATTTACATTCTGTTCGGCCCCCGGTCGGCCATATTCACGGAGCTTGCATTTCTGACTTTCACTCAAAGTAAGGGATTGGTTACATTTTCACTCTGCACAGCCAGAAGAAACAGAATAACACTGCATTGCTTCTACAATCAGGAAACAGCACAATTGTGTGTCGATCCCTGCCTCTCTGACTCAGAGTTAGGGGCCGTAGCAATTTCTCTCTGCACACCTAGCAGAAACACACTGCAGCAGATTCTACAATCAGAAAACAGCACAGTTGTGTCTCGGTGCCTAACTCTCCTGCATAGAAGGGAGATCTGTGCCGTTCATAGAAAGCTGGATTCAACTGTAACAAATCTCCAGCTGTGAGAGGAGAGATCAGTACTCAGTCTAGATTGAATGCAGCCTGTGGTATGTATGCAGCTCTAACAAAATAAGACTGAGAGGGAGAGACACAGTGACATGTGGATTCAGAGAGGGGGGGGGGAGTCTCGGGAGCCAGCATGAACAGTGAAGGGTGGATGATGTCACCCAGCTGGAAGAAACGCCCCTGCATTTCTAGAGTGGAGAAGCTGAGAGCAGTATGAATCAGCCGAACTAAAGAAGCGATACATCACCTTTAAATAATCAATTTACATGTCACATGATACAATCGCTCCTATCAGGGAGCCAAAATGAAGTACCACAGTTTTAAAACAATAATTAAAAACAGTGTACATATTTAATGGTAGTAAGGGGTTATGGTCATTTTGCAGTCTAATACTCAAATCTCTCAATATTGGTACGAAATATCTTGTATGATATTCAGACCTTCAGTTTTTCTAGTTCACAGATTGGAAATCTATCTGGATTCACGGCTGAAGAGTTTCTTCCTAAGGGCTTGTCCCCACGGCAGGATTTTCGGTCTGATTTACAGACGGTTTTCGGATTTGAACCAACCATTATAGACTTTAATAGAAAATCCATTCAGCAGTCCCCACTGAACGAGTTTTCTACCGGATGGTTTTTTAAACTATCGGTGTTCCGAAAAACTTAGAACATGTTCATTCTTCTGCCCAGTTTTCAAGCAGAACATGAACATGGCAGTGGTTGAGGGGGACAGGCAAATCCGCAAACCGCGGACAGGACCGTTATCTTTTCTATGCCAGAAAAGAAAAGGAGCTGGTGTCCCCGTCATGTTCCAGCTGGAAGTGGTGTGATACCATAGAGGAGCTGAACAAAATCGGCCAGATAGCATCCGAAAGGTGTCGTCTGATTCGGACCTTCAGGGGACAGGTGATACACCGTTGGAGAGAAGCTGGTATATTTCTTCTACTTGCTATTTGGACATTAAGAAGTGGCTCGCCTTTACAGTGCCTCCTCCAGTGAGATCTACTTCAGAATCCGGTGACCATTTTTTCACTTTTGGGTGTATAAATCTGTGCAAGCCCTCACATTCATTCCTTAATAGGAATACATAATCCATGACTTCACACTGCATTGGCAATATGGAGTAAGCTGACTACAGTGAGCTGAACCAGAATAAGTGAATGAAGCAGGTGGGTACATTACTTAGCAGAATTCACTCACCTGCTACTTCTGGGAGCCAGAAGAGGATCAAGTGGAGAATGGTAATTGGAAATATAATTTTTTATCTTTTTTATTCTACCTTAAATGCTTAACATATAGGGAAGGGTTTTTTAGACAGGATAAAGACTGTCCTTGCCTATGGCTGTGAGAAGAGAAACACTGTGCTGATACTGTCTCTGCTAGTAGTATCGTTTCTCTGGGGCACTATTCTTTATGGGGCATTCTGCTGGGAGGGCACTTTGGCCGTCATTGGGACCTTATCATTGTGTACTACATCTCAGATCTCTCTAAGAATGGTTCTTGAAAGTAGTTAGATATGATTTAAATTCTCTGATCTCCATCTAGTCTGAGGAAGAATTGATTCCCGTATGGCAAATTTGGAGTAGTCTGATATGAATCTTAGACTTACCTTGAAGTAAAGCTTCATGTCTTCTGTACAGCACATATAATAGTTCTCATTTTTATGCTTTAATGTGAATGCCACTGAAAGTCCACCATCAGTTGTATTATTCGTTTTATACAGCTGAAGGTCAAATGTTTGCCATTCTGAAAGAATAAGGCAATTCTGTGTGTTAGAAGTTAATACAATAATTCTCACGGCTCGGTCTACACAGCATAGGACACACAACCAAAGCGAATTTCTCAAAAATTCGATTAGACCGATTTGCCGAATTTTCGCCCAAAATTCATTTCGTTCCGAATTTACTCTCTGGGACACTTTCTTGCCTATACCTATATGACAGTGTTCATGTAATAGGCCCCCCTAAAGCATACCTGATGATCCACTACACTGTGGCTCCAAAGGCCCGGTGTCAAACTCTCTAGCCTCCAGCCTACCATCTCTCCTGCAATGAACAAGCTGTCATAGCCTTCAGTCAACTCATGCTACCAGATTAACAAGACCAATCTGGGCTCCAAGCTCACCAATGCACCTCCAGTAGGCAAGACCAAGGCTTAATAGCTTAGACAGACCAATAGCAGGTCTACTTGGCACCACAAAAGACTAACCACAAACATCCTTTTTTTCTGTGTCCCTTCTGCCAGTGTGCTCAGCGCTTCAGCATCACAATACACATGCCTATATCAGCGGCAGGTTCTTCCTGAGCCTATATCAGCGCTGTCACCTCCTCCTATTAGCTAACAGCTGGGAAGTCGACAATTCTGACTGCCAGCTATTGTGAGAGCTGACAGCGGTACTGCCAGGTACTACAGCTTGGCAGGCCCATCAGCCCAGGACCTAAAGGTGCAAGTAACACAACATCATATTCCTATTGAATAATATATGTATATATAAAACATTTCAGCAGCAAATCTGTCCTCTGTGCCTTCATTCTAGAGGTACGTCATATTTTACTGTGTGGAAAAATCTGTGTGGAATCTGCATCCTGTTTCTATGGGAATCCACATGGTTCACGTTTTCATGACCATTTTTTACACATGCAAATTTCACGTGAAATATTTAGTATGTCACTTCTTCATGCCGTTCAGCTTAAATTTTACACAGATTTTTTTCCATTGATGTCAATAGTGTATGAGATCATCTGTATGAGATCTATCTGTCTTTATTTCATTATTTCCATGCAGAATTTTTCAGCATGAAAAAAATCTGCTGTGTGAACACACCCTAAATCTGGAACAGTATTGACGAGTCTTTAAACAACTAAAATCACCTGCATTCGAAACTCCTACAGAAATCTTCGCTTACTGTAGCTGGAAAAGATTTGGCTGCAACCCAAGAATTAAGTGATGGGAAAATCCCTTTAAAATAAGGGTATGATTGTAGATTTTATCAAAATCAAAGTTACACTTTAATTAGTGGTCAGTCCTACTTGATTTCTATAATAGTCTGAACTTATATCGCTGATGTCCATCAACGAGTTGCTTTCATTACCTGATCCCGGATTAGTAAAAATGGCACTGCAACCATCGGGGTCATCAGGGCGGGCCTCCAAGCATTGCTGAAAAAAGTTCTCAATAAGTCCTGTTATACAATTCTTCGACTTTTTCCATGCGTCTGTCTGTAAGTTACCTGTATCAATCAATACATTAGACATTCACATTAGAGAAAGGTAAATGCTGTACATCCACTTGACCTTCAACTTTAAGATATGATGTTATTCCCAGGTCACTGGAATTATGTATTGATGGCACTGGTCACACATATGCACTGCTATGACATGGGCTGGATTCCATGCAGGCATGGGCTTTATTCCTCTAGAAATAGGGACTATGCAAAGAAAACCTGATTCCAAGATCATGTTTTCCTAACCCCAAATATGACAGTCAAATTCAGCTATTTATGAGTGGCCCAGAGAATGCCACATGAACATTCCCCAGGTCATAAACCTATAATCACCCCCTTTTACAACAATGTGTACCACATAACGTATAAACCCACCAAGCCAGCTCTCCACACTTGACTTCCTTCATGATGCACGTGCTTCTGACATTGAAAATAGGTATTGAACATAATAATGTGACTCGACTGTGTTATGGTATATGTTGGCATTACAATGGTGCATACAGCTATTTTTAGGTTTAATGATAAAAATCCAACATGAATAAAACCTATCCAGCAAATAGTTGATCGCTGTGTAGTCTGCCTCTGAATTACCTGGCAAACAACCTGTTTTTACAGACAAAAATAAGCAGCTGTTCATTTAGAGCATGTCCCCACAGTAGGATTTTCGGTTGGATTTACAGACAGTTTTTCGGATTTGAAAGCCGTCTGTAAACCGAGTTGTCAACCATCCTGATAGACTTTAATAGAAAATCCGTTCCGAAAAACTTAGAAAATGTTCATTCTTCCGCCCACTTTACGGGAAGAACATGAACATGTCAATGGTTGAAGGGAACGGGCGAATCCACAAACCCCGAACAGAACTGTCCCCCAAAACCACGGAAAAGATGTCAAATTATCAGCCGGATTCTTTAATCAGAATCTGGCTGGTATTTGCATACTGCCATGTGGATGCACCATTATTCTGCTTTAAAATACTACACTTCATTAGATGGATGACCATAAAATAATTGGACGGACTTGGTCTGCCAAAGCCAGGGCTGCTCTTATCAGCAGTTCTCTGTTTAACTACTAGAAGAAGGTCAAAAGCCACAGTTTCCGTTCAACTACTAGAAGAAGGACAAAGGCCACAGTTCATAGTGACGCACTGTACTAGACAGCTCTCCAACAGTCCCATAGAGTTTAAATGGAACAGCAAAGCTAATGCTCAAACCAAGGTATTTGGGACCCCATATTTGTGAGTGATCAGTGGGTTCCCAAATGTCAGACTCCCATTTATTAGACACTTAGACCCATCTTGTGCGTAATGTCGGCGTTTTACTGGGGAAATGAATGTTAGGAGGGACTCAAAGGACTACTAGTTACACCTTTGGACTACACATGATAGGAAGTCTAATTAGTGATTGGGCATAGGTTGTTACTTGTACTTGTTACTTATTTCTATGTACAGTGCTCTCTGAACATCCACTATTAATTGGTTCTGGGATAATTATTGTATGTGGAAACCATAATTCTGTAAAAGACTGGGAATTGGTTCCAAAGCCCAAAATTGTCACTCAAATTAATGTAAGACTAAACAAAAATAAAGAAGATAACTAATACAGATACAGCAAGTCCTTACATATAACAACAGAAAGAACTGCTGGACTCTGGAAATCACTTTCTATATTGAGGACAGGAACTTCTTTGGACCATGTACTTTATACACCGTGTACCCAGAAAAAAGAAAATGGGGCCCTCACCTGGTGTCCAAAGGAGCCAGTCATCTTAGCACGTGTAAAGAGCAGCACATGACATGTAATACCGCACTATACTGTAGAGAGCCGCTACCAGATCGCTAATCACTACATGCCCTTTACTGATAAAGATGTTTTACAAGTAAGCAAGTTCATGATAACTGTTTGGATCTTCCAGTCAATGACATGTGCCGCAGATCTGCATTGTCTGTAACATTGTATGTGAGAAACACACTCAACATACGATATCCCAGAAAAGACCATTGCATGTTAAAAATATTGTGTCCCAAGACCATTGTAACTTACGGGACCATACCTTTCTGCATTATTTTTCATCTAATTAAATACATAGTACCTGGAGGCTACTGCAGTGTTAAACTATTTTAGTAGTTAGGTCAGACAGAGACAGAAAGACAAAGATAACGCTTCCTTTTCATCTTTTCCTGTGTGGTGACTCATAAAGCAAAATTAAGCAACAAAGATGCAAGATCTGTCTGGCATAGCAATCAGGGTTAAAAAAAGGACCATTTAAAGGGAATCTGTCACAGATTTTTCTTTTTACTTATTAAAACAAGATACTGATACATATTATTTTCTTCACCATTTTTATTTCCTGATTGTAGATTTCTCAGTTCGGTCGTCTATAGATGATTGTGGGGACAGCATTCTTGTCTGCACTGCTTTTAACAGCATTTAGAGAGATGCTTTACAGCAGTTTCATGCATATAGGAGCCTGTGAACTGGATCAATCCCATTGACTTGTATACGAGAGTTTTCCAGGCATGCTCTGTAACCTGGGAAGAAGTCCGTGTGCAGGGAGGGGGAGAGGGGGATGCTGTGACTATCTCCTATTGTGACTGGTGGATCCTGTATAATCTATACACATTGGTGTCATCTTTCAATGTAACACGGCTTGTACTGATAACGAGACCATTGAAAATCTTTCTCTACAGAACAGGAAGTGTCAGACTATTATTAGACCTAGTGGCCAAAGTAAAAACTGCAGGACTTAAGAATTTTAAAAAATATTGAAAGTGAAATGGAAAAAAAAAATCGTAAAAAATGTATTTAGCATAAAAACACGAGTTAAACAATAAGTGATTTTTTGACGACACATTCCCTGTTGAGTGGCCGAATTACTGATGGAGGCCTGACTTTTCTTTTAATGCACAGGTTGACCCCATCCACCTGGCCAGGACATTGTGTTAGTAGTTTGTATGAACTTATTCTTACCTTTAAAATGTAGGATTCCATCTGGTATGTCACATATGTCAAAGTCGATTTCTGCCAAAGACAAAATATATTTATTTATTTATTATTATAATATATATATATATATATATATATATATATATATATATATATACATACAGTACATAGAAGCAATTAATCCCCAGTCATCAGCTGCAATCTGTGAGGAGACCTAACAGTAAGGGCTTGTCCCCATGGCATGGATTTTCACCCGGTTTTACAGACGGTTTTCGGTTTTGAAAACCATCTGTAAACCAGGTGTCAACTTTTAAAATGGACTTTAATGGAAAACCCACACAGCAGTCCGAAAAACATTGAGCATGTTCATTCTTCCGCCCGGTTTTCCGGCAGAATATGAACATCTCATTGCGAGGGATTTTCTCCGCAAACAGCGGAGAAGAACCGTCCCCCCGGCGGCTGTATGCATGGCCGCAAAGCAGTGCAAATACCGGTCGGGATTTCTGACCGGTATTTTCACTGTGCTGTGTGAACGGCCCCTAAAACTTAAACGAGTATTCTCACATTGGTTAGCTTTAACACCTTCCTGACACTGGACATACCCATACATCTTGTGCGGGAATGGACGTTTGAGTACATCCAGAGCAGAGCCTGCACGATCCGAGCATGGAAACAGCTGTGTATAACAGCTGGCCCTTGCACTGTCGAGTGACTTTGATGGTAAATCTAGGTGCAGAACATTTAGAACAGCCAGACCAGGGTAAAGGTGGTGCCTGAGCCAGACTTGTGGTATTGGCTCTACACTGTCCTGTATGTATGACCTGCAGAAGAACAGCCAGACCAGGGTAAAGGTGGTGCCTGAGCCAGACTTGTTGTATTGGCTCTACACTGCCCTGTATGTATGACCTGCAGAAGAACAGCCAGACCAGGGTAAAGGTGGTGCCTGAGCCAGACTTGTGGTATTGGCTCTACACTGCGCCTGTATGTATGACCTGCAGAAGAACAGCCAGACCAGGGTAAAGGTGGTGCCTGAGCCAGACTTGTTGTATTGGCAAAAGACTGCGCCTGGATGTATGACCTCCAGAAGAACAGGCTCATTCTACATTACCGTAAAGCGATTTAGAACTGGCCTGTCAGTGCCAGGATTCATACATGTCGCCCAAAGTGTGACATAAAACTGGCATGGACATTAAGCCCATATTGCAGTTTGAAATTTTTGCATAGCTTATATTCCTATTCCTTCCTTTCACTCTGTTTCTTAAAATGTCCCATTAAAGCCACAACCCGCAAAGCTTTAATAGAATGGTCTTCTCCAGATAAATGTGCGGCCACTGGGAGATCTATTCTGCCCTCTGCCCTGTTTTCTCCACATAGAGGCCTGTGGTGGGATATAGCACACATAATCAGATACACCGCATTGGAAAACTTGCAAGAGAATGTCCCCCTAATTCTGTGCACCTGTTGTGACTGTGGGACAGGTACATTGTCAGGGTGTGGATGTGCTTGAAGGTCTTACACCTGTTTTGCAGGCAGAGTGAAGAGCCATTTTCTGTTGGTGCCTTCAGGGCACTCCGGACAATAATACACCACAAATAGGAAGGGGTATTGGGAATATTTCTTTGAGTCTGTTGTCCTTTTGTAGCACAGGTTGGAGTTCCTTGGCAATCCTTTGCAGGATTTCTAGCTGAGGGTTGTAGGTGACGAGTAGGGGCACTTGGACTTCATCCTGTGTCTCTTTGTATGTAAGCAGACTGTCCCTATTGATGGCTGCCACTTTACTTATTTGGTTGTCCATCACTTTAGGTTTCTAGCCCAGTCAGAGGAATTTAGTCCTAAGATCCAGGAGGTGCTTGTCCAGGTCTGCTTTTCATAGAAAATACAATTGAATTGTGTAGCCTGGCTGCGGGGCCATTCCTAGGCTAATTTGCACTCAGGGCAAGGTGAAGAAATTTCTCCCCCTATAACATAATGCGCCATGATGCAAAACAGTGCATCATCATCAACCAAAGCCAAACTATTCAAAAAACTTTAACACAATGTGCTACGTATAAAACTACTAAATAATAGTCATACAGTTACCAAATAACACCGCTACACAAAACCAGAATCCCAGGTTAATAGTACCAATGTCCTACCAAGACCACATATCACCAGCACTTAGGGCGACATGTATGAATGGGGCTGTGCCAGAATTCTGGCGTCACAAGGCTGTAGCAGACCAGTTCTATAGATGTATGAACAGGCGTACTTCAAACATGCCACGATAAGTGCCTTGGGACCGCGCCAATGACACTTTTTAGCTTGCCAAAGTTTTGGGGCGTGTCGCAACACATTCATAGAAGTAGACACATTTATGATTCTTTGACGCCAAAGCTTTGGCGTGAACAGTTAGAACAGCAAGACCAAGTTAAAGGTGCTGCCTGAGCCATCGTATTGGCACTAGACTGCGCCTGTATGTATGACCTGCAGAAGAACAGGGTCATACATTCTGGCACAGTCTATACTACCTTAAAGCGATTTAGAACTGGTCTATCAGTGCCAACGTTCATACATGTCGCCCATAGTGACAGAATACCACCACACCGTGACGACACATCACCAGCATATAGTGACCGAATACCGCCACACCATGACCACATATCACCAGCACATAGAGACTGAATAATACACAACACCATGACCACATATTACCACCACACAGTGACTGAATAATACACTATACCATTACTGAATATTACTATTATTTATTTTTGAGCGCCCTTGGTTCCAGGGCGCTGTACATTCGGGTTTCGTACATAATATAGGTCAAATAAGTTCAAAGGTGACAAAATTAATAACTAACAACTGGTACAGAAGGAGAGAGGTCCCTGCCCGTGAGGGCTTACAATCTGCAAGGAAGGTGGGAAGAGGCAGAAGGTGAGCGGTAAACATGTTTGTGGAGGGTGTAGTGATAGCAAGGTTATTGTTTGTTATAGGCAATCCTGAAGAGATGGGTTTTCAGGTTGCTTTTGAGGCTGGTGAGAGTGGGGGAGAGTCTGAGGTGTTGGGGCAGTGAGTTCCAGAGTATAGGGGAAGTACGGGAGAAGTCTTGGAGACGGTTGTGTGAGGAGTTGACACGGGGAGAGCAGAGAAGAAGGTCCTGTGAGGAACGGAGATTGCGTGAGGGGAGATATCTGGAGATTAAGTCAGAGATACATGGAGGGGAGACATTATGGAGAGCCTTGTAGGTCAAGGTTACTAACTTGAACTGGATTGTGCACCAAGTTTTAGTCTTGCGTTGTATAACAACATAGGAAGTAGTTAAATTCCCTAAGACAGTATGTAGGTACACCCCCAAACTAGGTAGGCAATCCTCAATTAGGCAGGTGTATAGCGCCCATTAGATATGTAGACTTATAGGTCCCCCAATAGGTAGTTAGCTCGGTCTCCTATTAAGTAGATAGGTAGTTATATAGGCCTCCCAGAAAGTAGAAATATAAGTTCCTCTTATGAAGTTATATAGGCCCCTGTAGGTAGTTATTTGAACCCTGTAGCCAGGTAGTAGCCCCCTGTAGCCAAGTAGTTGCCTGGTGTAGCCAGGTAGTAGTCCTTTGTAGCCAGGTAGTTGCCCCCTTTAGCCAGGTAATAGGCCCATGTAGCCAGATAATTGCCCCCTGTAGCCAGGTAGTAGTCCCCTGTAGCCTGGTAGTTATTTTCCCCCTGTAGGTAATATATATATATATATAATATATTATATATATATATTATATATATATATATATATAATATATATATGTATATATATATATATGTGTGTGTGTATGTGTATATATATATATATATATATATATATATGTGTGTGTATGTATGTGTATATATATATATATATATATTAAAATAGAAGGGTACTCACCTCTCCATGGTCCGTGCGGCAGGTCTGGGAGCTGTTGCTTACGCCACCACACAGCTCCTGGGATGTCCTGGGCCGACAGAGGCTTCCAGCCTTGGAGATCTAGCGTCACAGGGGGCGTGATGAAAGCCTCGGATCACACCCCACGTGACGCTAACTCAGTGCACGCTGTACATACAAGGGAAAAGAAGACAGGAGCAGGAGGGTAATGATCCGTCCTGCCTTCTCCCTGTAGGAGCAGTTGCACTGAGTGTATGTGCAGCTGCTGACTCTGCACGGCCGTGGTAAAATGGACGTACAGAGTCAGAGAGTAATCGCCGGGCAAGGCGGGTGTTCGCAGCGCACCCTCTGGTGAGCGGCGCCTCAGGCATTCCTCCTCCTCGCCCACCCGCCCGTAGGAACGGCACTGCCTGGCTATGTATGTATAGAATAGATTGTTTTGTGTGAACCTATCACCATTGAACATACTAAGTTGTCTTACAGAACGGATGATGTAAATATAACAAAACATGTAAAAAGTTACCGGTGGCAGCATAATCTCCATAATTAGTCATTATATAAGGTGAGAATTATCCAGTAAATAGCTCATGGGAGCGGCCATCTTGCCAATGGCAGTTCAACACAGTGGGCCTCATTTATAATAACTGTCTAAGCTCAGCTTACATAATTACATAGTTACATAATTAGTACGGTTGAAAAAAGACATGTGTCCATCAAGTTCAACCAAGGGTGGGTAAAATGTGGGTGAAGGGAGGGAGACCAGGATTTTAAGCCCAGCCTCCCACTGGTGAATGCCCTGAAACCCACAAGGCAAGAACCAATCTGCTCCAGTGGAGACCCCATCTCTGACCACAGAACCACCACCAGCCAGGATCTAGAATTTTACATTATGTACACATTAATATTCTTTAGTTTCAGGTAGGTATCTAAGCCTTTCTTGAAACTCTCTACAGTTCCTGCTGTGACCAGCTCCTCAGGCGGCTATTCCACAGATTCACAGTTCTTACAGTGAAGAACGCTCTTCTCCTCTGGCGATTGAATCCGTTTTTTCTCTAGCCGAACGGAATGTCTCTTTGTCTTTTGAGGGGGCTTTACTTGAAATATTTTTTCCCCATATTTTTTTGTACGGACCATTTATATATTCATATAAATGAATCATGTCCCCCCAAAGCTGTCTTTTCTCAAGACTAAATTAATTCAATCCTACCAAACTCTCTTCATAACTAAGATTCTCCATTCCCCTTATTAGTTTAGTTGCTCGTCTTTGTACTCTCTCTAGCTCCATTACATCCTTTCTATAAACTGGAGCCCAGAACTGAACAGCATATTCCAAGTGAGGTCGCACCAATGCTTTGTACAGCGGTAGAATTACATCCGTGTCCCATGAGTCCATGTCTCTTAATACATTGCCTTAGAGGCAGCTGATTGACATTGCATGCTGTTCTGCAATCTATGATCTACAAGAACGCCCAGATCTTTCTCAACAAGCGATTCTCCAAGTTTTTCTCCCCCTAGGACATATGATGCCTCTAGATTATTTCTCCCCAGATGCAGAACCTTACATTTATCCATATTGAACCTCATTTTCCAAATAGATGCCAAAGCACTCAGTGTGTCCAGGTCTGCTGCAATTTATGAGCATCTTCCATAGATTGCACTACCCTGCATAGCTTGGTGTCATCTGCAAAAATATAAACTGTGCTATTGATCCTCTCCACTATATCATTAATAAATACATTTAATAAAAGAATACCCAATACTGAGCCCTGGGGCACACCACTCACAACCGGGGACCACTCAGAGTAGGAGTCATTTACCACCACTCTCTAAGTACAATCCCATAGCCAGTTTTTAATCCAATTACACACTGTTATTTTTAACCAAATAGATTCTAATTTATCCAACAAACTCTTATGAGGGACAGTGTCAAACGCCTTTGCAAAGTCTAAAAACACAATATCCACAGCTGCCCTGCTATCCAGTCTTCTACTCACCTCTTCATAAAAAGAAATCAGATTGGTCTGACAGCTTCTGTACTTAGTAAATCCATGCTGGCTATCACTTATAATATTGTATTTGTCCATATATTTCTGTATATAGTCCCTTATGAGCCCCTCAAACATTTTTCCCACAACAGATGTTAAACTTACTGGTCTATAATTACCTGGGCAAAACTTGGAGCCTTTTTTGAAGATGGAAACTACATTTGCCTTGCGCCAGTCTCCTGGTACTATATCAGTCACCAGGGAATCTCTAAATATCATGTACAGTGGCACAGAGATGACCGAGCTGAGCTCTTTAAGAACATTTCTTTTACTGCTCTGGAAAAATGAAAGCTGAGGTCTGATTGCTTGCTATGGGCAACAGGGACAGTCTTACGCTTAGACAGTTTTTATAAATGAGGCCCACTGTGTCTATAAAGACCACATCCACACATTCCATGCTTGTATGCACTGCTGTCATGGCTGTGAGAGCCCTTTAGCAACAGTCTTCTTTTTTTGCTTTTTAATTTTATCCCAGTGTTAGTAATGGAGTAATAACCTATATCAGACATCTAAATCAGACACCTCTATTAGTAATGCTGGGGCTTGGTGTCAGACAGCGTTGTTTTGTTTCACACCAATGTTGACAATAATCTGCTCTCACTATCACCCCAGTATCCAGCACACCAAGGGTCCTGTTTGCTTTCAGAAATGGAACTCATTTTGCACTAAGCATTTTTAGCCCTCATATTCTCAGGTTAGATCTACACAGCACAGAAATACTATTGGATTTTTTGCAGTTTCAGTATTTTCGAATCCGCCGAAAATCCGACCATACCCTGTACTGCATAAACAGCAATAAAAAACACATGCTGCCGTCTATACAGCACAGTTTTTTTTTTACCATCAGGTTTAAAATCGGGTGCAATATGCAAAATTATATTCCTCTGGATCCTGCATGGATTTGCCGTCATACATTGAATGTATGGGGCCGACGGCAAATCCGAAAACCGACCGCGTTATTTGCACAAATCACACCAAAAACTGCGGCCCTACCGCAGTCCAGCAATGACAACATGCCAGCGGATTTTGGACGGCATTTTTGTCATATGCTGTGTGCACATAGCCTTACGCTGTCCATACCCTTTACATAGCTGCATAGTGACTGTATTTTTACAAGTTTTCCCTTTGACTAAGCCAGACCAGAGTTTGATCAATTTCCTTAATAAAAAGGAGTGAGAGGGATGTTGTCGGGGAGTATTTATTTACATAAAGTATATTTTTGGGTTTTTTTGTGGACTTTTTTTTGCCATTTTATTCTGCTGTTAGTATTATCGGTGTCTAATAGATGTCTCTATTATGATAGCTGGAGTTTGATGTCTGTATTTTGTCACCCTAAGGGTGCGTTTACACGGTAAAGACCAAATACCGGTCAGAAATGCCGATCGGTATGTGATCTTTTTTTGGCACGCAGGGGGATGGCTTTTGTCCGTGGTTTGCAGATTCAAGCCGTCCCCACGTGTTAATTTTCCGCCTGAAAACCGGACGGAAGAATGAACATGTTCTAAGTTTTTGAGAACTCCGGTGGTGTAAAAACCCATCTGGTGGATAATCCGTGCAGTGGGGGCTTCTGCGCGGATTTTCCATAAAAGTCTATGAGGGAGTATTGCTCACATTATTTAACCCAAATGATGATAAAAAAAAATACAATATTGCAATTTTCGTTCATCCCGCAGCATTTAAAACAGAATAAAAAGCGATCAAAAAGTCATATACCGTATTTTACAGACTATAAGATGCACTTTTTTCCCCCAAAATTTGGAGGGGAAATAAGGGTGCATCTTATACATACTTGCCAACTTTTGGAAGTGGCCTTCAGAGAGATTTTGAATTGCAGCTTGCCGCCATGATGGTTTGAGTGGGCCACACCCCAATATTACATGACACACCCTCTTCTACACAAGGCCACATCCCCTTTTCACATCTGTGTAACAGCTTTGAAGGGAAGCTGATAAGAGATGTGGTATCATTCAGCTTTACTGGATGGTGGATTTTCTAACCAGCATCCAAGCTGGGAAACAGCACATCAATCAGCTTTTCTTCAGAGCCAAGATACAATGTGGTCCCAATGTACCAAGTGATGTCAGGGCGGCGTCTCATGATGCTTTACCCTGGCACCACCACTAGTTAAAGAGCAACCCACAGCCAGTAAGAAAGTCCTCAGATATATAAAGTGGTTTAACTGTCATATAGCTTCAGGCTAAAACCAACCAAACATTATCAACTTGTGACTATGTTTGACTCCGTTTTCAGCTATATATGCTGCACTAGTGTTTATAGTGCGGGCGCGTTTTTGGAGCGTTTTTCGGCACGGTTTTTGCCCTGACTATTAATTTGTATGAGTGGAAATCTCGTCCAAAACCCTCATTAAAACCCTCTTCTGAAGAAGTGTGTTTCAAGTGAGGTTTTGGTGCTGTTTTGGGTGCTGAAATATCAGTGTCCAAACATACCCTAATAGACATGCCCAAGAGTGTATTCTAAAAGTTACCAGTATTTGATATGGCCAGTATAAATAAATGTACTGGCCAAAGTACATTATTGGAAAAAAATTATTTTTTTAGTTTCACAGCCTAATGGTAAAAATTATGAAATACCTGGGGGGTTGATATACTCACTACACCCCTGGATATATTCCTTGAGGAGTGTCGTTTCCAGTATTGGGTCTCTTGAGGGGTGTTAATTAAGTTTTAGCACCTAAATGACCACAAACCTCAAATGACGCCTAAAGAAAATCCTATAGAAAGTGAGACCCCAAAATCTAGTAGGTGCTCCTCCTATTCTGAGGCTTGTGGTTGAATAGCCCACTAGGGCCATATATGGGATATCACTAAAAAGTGTAGTATCAGGGGAATACATGACTGAGTTGCATTTTCTTGGCAACATCTATTGTTCCAGTAAATAATGGATAAAATGTAAAATCTGCAAAAAAATGTGAAATTTTGAAATATTACCTTTTTTTGTGAAAAACCTAATGGGTTAATAAACTTCCTAAATGCTGAGTTTGAATACTTTTAGGGGAGCAGTTTCTTAAATGGAGTCATTTGTGGGGGTGTCTTACATACAGGCCCGTTAAAGCCACTTTAGAACTGAACTGGTCCCTAAAAAAAATCTGTGTTGCAAATTTTCTTAAAAATGTGAAAAATTGCTACTAAATTTTTAAGCCCCCTAATGTTGTAAAAGAATATAAAGACAATAAAAAAATTATGCCAATATAAAGTGGACATATGGTAGATGCCAGATATAAACTATTTTGTATGGTGTAACTATCTGTCTTAGGCGCAGACATTTTTTAACTTTTTGTATGGAAAACTTTTCTAAATATTCACGACATTTTGATATTTTTCACAAACAAACAAGAATTTTATGGACCAAAATTTATTACTAACTTAAAGCACAATGTTTAACAAGGAAACATTCTCTGAATCACATGGATAGGTAAAAGCATTAAAAAGTTATTCCCACATAAAGTGACACAAATAAGATTTTAAAAATGGGGCTCTGTCACGGAGGTCAAAACTGGCTACAGCAGCAAGGGATTAAACAAGAAAGCAATGGTAAATAAAGAATATTACCAAAGCATTGCTATATTAATTTTGCTTCCATTCAGAGCTAGAATCAGCAGTTCATATATCCTGCTTGCTTCAGCTGCCCTGGCCAACTGTGGTGACATCACTGCCTGCTGTGTCTTATCAAGCAGAACAGGATCTTGTTTATCAAAGTTACTGACAAACTTTCACCTCTCTGTAGCCTTCGGCCCTACTGCCCTGTCACATCTGAACCTATTAGGGCTTCTGTGAAATCCTCTCTCTGCAGCATACGGCAGAGGATGAAGTGTTAAGCTCTGTATGCATCTCAGTCTGAACGCAACCCTAGAAATTCTGCTGTGTTAATTGGTTTCTTGACACACCCGTCGGCTGTGTCTGTCCTGGGCTGAATGGGTTAATTAGGAGGTGATGATTGACAGATGTCTCCACTTTTAGTCTTTGTCCAGGATGCCAGGGAGCCGGTCCAAGAACATTCTGGACCGGGTCCCTGGCTTCCTATTTATTACTCCTCCTTTTGATCACCCTTGCTGGTGATAGACTTTCTTGACCTGGTGTGTGAATATTATTATTGTCTGCTTGGTTCTTTGATCTTTTTGTGTCTTCTTTGACTTTTCTCTCGCCTCACGTTTTGGCACTTTTTTGCTCTCTCTGGCCTATGACCTGGTCTGTTTGACTACTCTTTTCTGTTTGTACGTCTTGTCCGTCTTCTGTGTGCACTTTACCATTGTAGGGACTGTTGCCCAGTTTCCGCCAGCCATCTAGGGCCAGCCGAGAAAGTAGGCAGGGACAGCTTTGCGGGGTCTAGACTTAGGGCTCACAGTCTGTCCTTCCATTTCTGTTCACCTGCCCTGGGCATCCATAAAATTTTCTCTGGTCCTACATACCTTCATACTCTTCAGTTATGAACACCATTCTGGACCCCGCGAGCCGGATGGAGGGCCTAGCAGGCCTGATTTCTGATTTAGCTAACCAAGTCCATGTGCTTACCCGTCAACAGGCTGAGGCGACTACTACATCTCCTTTCGTTCCGGTTCGACCACCACTGTCTCCCCGGGAACCTAAGATGCTACTCCCAGAACGTTTCTCTGGAGACAGACAGAAATTTGAGACATTCCAGGAGTTATGCCTGCTGTACTTTCAGATAAAAACCCCTTGCCACCCAGACCCAGATAGGGGGGGTTGTTGTCTCCCTTTTACAGGGAGACCCAAAAAAAAGGGACCTCAAGCTTCCTCCTGATGCTGAGGAATGGTCTTCCTTGGACTGATTTTTTTTTTTAGGTCCCAAGGGACCATTTACTCCGATCCTTGCGGAATCTAAGCTCCTGACGATACGGCAGGAATCCTCGGCAGGGAAACTATCTGCTGAGGAATATTGCACACGGTTCAAGTGGTTTGTTACGGCAGGATGGTGCAACTCAGCATTGAAAGGTCTGTTCAGACAGGGCCTATTGGATGCACTTGAAGACAACTGGGTCAGTCATCCCAATCCTGACACCTTAGAAAAGGCTATGGCTCTAGTGGTTCACATTGACTGCAGGCTTAGGGAAAGACACGAGAAGAAAGCAGACCCTGAGCACCATTCTATGTTTTCTCTCTTAACTGCTGTCTCTTCTAAAGAACCTGTAACTCCTTCCTTTTCTGGAGAAGAGTCTATGCAGCTGGGAGTCACAAATACTAAAGCTTGGAGGGAATACTGGCTCAAGAAAGGCCTTTGCTTATACTGTGGCAAACCAGATCATTTCTTGCTAGTTCTCTAAATCGATCTCTGCGGGGCCTATAATCTGATTTGAATCAAGAAGGGGGATGAGTGGAAGACTACGTTTAACATCCCTGAGGGGCACTTTGTATACCTAGTTAGGCCCTTTGTTATTTGTAACACACTGGATGTATTCCAGCAATTCATTAATTACATTTTCCGTGATCTCTTGGGCCGCTATGTAGTAGTTTACCTCAATGATTCAATTTTTTTTTCCTGACTTGGGTACTCATATTGAACACATCAGAAATGTACTCGGCATTACATTTTAATCGTTTATTTGCTAAGTTGTTAAAATGCCTGTTCGGGTTACAGAGAGTCACCTTTTTCGGGTACATCATCACCCCTGACTCTCTTTGTATGGACCCACTTAAAGTCAATGTCACGGAAGCCCCTGCGACCACTGTCCCGGGTCGCAGGCGTGCCCGTGCCCCTGCTTCCAGCGGAGCCCCGTCTTGCACGTCGGGGTCGGGGTCCGCTCGTGTCCCGGCCCCTGCCAGCGTTCACTTACCCGGTCGCGCTCCTGCTCTGTCTGGCTCCGTCTCCCGGTGCGTAGCTCCGCCCTTAGGTGCGCGCGCGCGCCGGCAGTTTGGATTTAAAGGGGCAGTGCGCCGGTAATTGGTTCATTGCCGGGCACTGCTCTTATTTAGTCCGGCCACTTCCTGCCGGCCCCCTCCGGATCCTTGGTGTATATTCCCATGGTGAAAGTGTTCCAGAGCATTCCTGTCTTGCCTTACCGTGTACCGACTCTCTGCTACGTTTACCGCCTATCCACGACCACAAGCCTGCCTGCCGTTACTGTACCTCGCACCCTTGGCCGCCACCGCAGGCAAGCCCCGCCAGTGGTAGTGACCTGGTGGATACCCGCCGCAGCAAGACCATCCCGCTTTGCGGCGGGCTCTGGTGAATACCGGGTCCCACTTAGATTTCACTCCCTGGTGTGGGCTTAAGCCATCGCCTGCGGTGGTCCAGTGGATCCACCTCCAGACCGTAACAGTCAAGGCTATAGAGAACTGGGAAAGCCCCACATACCTTTTTTGAGCTTTCCTATTTGCTGTAAATTTATTAGAAATGTTTCTGTTTTGGCTAAGCCAATGACAGACCTCACTAAGAAAGGAGCGATTTGACTCATTGGGCCCCAGAAGCTGAACATGCATTTGTGTAACTTAAAGAATGTTTTGTTAATGCCCTGGTGGTAATACAACCCAATGTTAATTGCCTGTTAATTGTGCAAGTTGATGCTTCTGAAGTGGAGGTGGGAGCGTTCCTTTCTCACGGTCCTGATTCCCTCACTTACCTTCAGACATTTTTTTCTTTTTAAGGAAAGTTTCCCCCTCTGAGCGCAATTATGATATTGGCAACCGCAAACTCTTAGCCATCAAGTGGGCATTCTAGGAGTGGAGACATTTCCTTGAGGTAGCTAGACATCGTATTATGGTAATTACTGATCAGAAGAATTTAGTGTACCTGGATAGTGCTAAATGACTTTCCCCCAAGGAAGCATGTTGGACCCTGTTTTTTATTCGTTTTAATTTCACAGTTACCTATTGTCCTGGTACAAAAAATGTTAAGGTAGATGCTCTGTTTCGAAGTTTTTGCAACAGCAATAACCCTGAGACTGCTCCTGAAAAGATCCTGTCCTCCGGAGTAGTAGTAGCCATCATGGATCATGACCTCGCCACCGCTATGGCTAACTCACAGGATCTGGCCCCTTGGAACATCCCAGCGGATAAATTATCTGTGCCTCCCAATCCCCAACCTCCAGGTACTGGAGGAAGTTCACTGTTCTGTATTGGCAGGACACCCTGGTATTGCTGGCACCTAATATCTACTCGAAAGATCCTACTGGTGGCTTTCATGGTCATGTGATGTCCATGAGTTTGTGTCAGCATGTGAGGTATGTGCTAGGACTAAAGTACCTGGAAAGTTGCCGTAGGGTCTCCTGCACCCTCTTCCTAAGAAACCCTGAACCTATCTTTCGATGGATTTTATAATTTGATCTGCCCAATTCCCAAGGGAAACTGTTATCTGGGATATTTATGATAGGTTTTTTTAAAATGTGCCACCTGGTGCCCCCTGAAAAAACAAGCCAGCACCAGGCTGTTGGCATCATTATTTATCACTCATGTACTTCGTCTTCATGGTATCCCTGAAAACACTATATCTGATCGTAGGGTACAGTTTGTGTCCAGATTCCGGAGAGAATTTTGTGGACGGTTGGATATCTCTCTGTCTTTCTCCTCTGCATTTCACCTGAAAACCAATGGTCAGACAGAGAGACTCAACCAAACACTCAAACAATTCTTAAGAGGGTGTGTGTGAGACTCAAGAAAAATGGAAGAGTTTTCTTTCCTTAGCAGAATTTGCTATTAATAATAGAGTAAATGATTCTACTAAAATATTGCCATCCTTCTGCAATTATGGCTTTAACCCCCGGTTCTTGTCGTGCCGAACAAGAGTCAAGGGCCCAGTCTCTTTGGAGCTGGTTAAAGCCCAAGATACCCAACTATGTCACGCCAACAAACACATTATTCAGGTCCTGATTATGTCATGGAGGAGAGGGTAGGGTTACCTACTAAGAATCTACGCCTCAGGGTTCCTTCTAGGAAATTGGCACCACGTTATTTTGGTCCATATATTTCTGACGTCATAAATCCGGTTTCTTTCAGACTACAATTACACTCCGGATACATAATGTTTTCCAAAAATCACTGTTGAAAAAATATACTCCCCATTTAAGTTTGTCCTCCTACACCTCTTTAGTGAAGCACCCTGGGTCTCTAGCAATCAAATCTACCCTGCTTTGTGGTGGGCTCTGGAGCACTAAACTCTGTGTCCTGAATGGTGTCTGCTAGCAAAAAGCAGTTTAGAGTGGGTTCTGGTTGTTCTGTCATCTTCTTGTCAGTTTGAGGAATTGCAAGACAGTTCCACTCTGGAGAATTGATTAAGTGGCAATTCCCAAGCAACTGTGGAAGCTTGTTGGTGACTTCCTTGTTTCTTAGACAAAAACCTTGAAGTTTTGTCAATCAGGCTTTAATCCGTTGAGGAATTATAAGCTTGATGGTTATGGTAACATATGTACAGGTGCACAGATGTTCATAGTTATCACATAGTGGCACAGTATTTGATATAACCATTGAAAACTAGTGGTTCAACTCACCAATAACTCTATCTCCAAAGTAAGGGGCGTAGTATATAAAGTCTCTTGCAGTCTCTTGCAGTTGCAGGTCCTGCTTTAGGGCACAATACTCCGCTGTTAGGCACTGTACAGGTGCTACTCACATGGATGTTACAGGTGTCACTGATGTCACTATATGTAACAGATGTTCCACTCCGTCACCAGTAGTCTCATGGCCCAAATGTCTCTCCAGCTGATTATTACTGTTGTCAGAGGTCTCTGCAGCCATCGATGCTGTCACTGTTGGAAACCATGTGGCTCACTGTGTCACAAGTCAAACTTCTATGGAGCCATAGATTTCTG
This sequence comes from Phyllomedusa bahiana, assembly GCA_025379985.1. NCBI lineage: Eukaryota > Metazoa > Chordata > Amphibia > Anura > Hylidae > Phyllomedusa > Phyllomedusa bahiana. The sequence goes on from JAODAL010003131.1 coordinate 131,075, forward strand.
TTAGTCTTGACCCAGTCACAATCTAGACTGTGCATAACAAATGCCATTGTACCATTCAGGCCGTACCAGGACTAGAAAGCAGCCCTGGCAATCAAACCCTAAAAGCCCGCTTATAATGTTACCCCCACCATATCACGAAGAAAGTAGCAGTGCATAATGCGGCTTTTTGGCTTTTATTGCCTTCTATCCAGAGCCGCCTTAACAGTATTATGGACGGCTGGGCAGAGCACTGCAGTGGGTCCTGCCCAAATACATGATATCTCAGTAGACCATGCCTCTAGCCACCCCCAAGCACACTCATATTATCACGCCACTTATGTCTGGGAACAGCCAGCCTGCAGCCTACAAGACTAATTGGCAGTGCAGGGAGCCTTTGACTCCCTTCTCCACCATGGTTTTTAACTGTTTGCACAGCCTAAAAACACACAAACAGTTAAATAAGCAAAGCCAACCAAGGGATCCAGGGTATATATTTTTTTGTATTCCTGGGACATACATACATCACCTGGGGTCCCCATACTTGTGGGACCCCTGGGCAACTGCCTAGTGTGCCCAATGAAAAAGATGGCCTTGCTTCTATCACTACTCCCTTGAAGGGATTGTCTCACTACAAAGATTCAATTTCAACATAGTGACAGGTAATTAAAGACTTTTCCCAAATATATTGCTTTCTTTTTTTGCTTTGCTGAGGAGAAGAGAGATTCTATCTGCTCTGACTGCACACAGGTTGACATCTGAGAGCATGGAATGACATCACCAGTTTGGAATACATGGGACTTTTTTGATTACATCTATTCCAATTTTTATGCGACACGAAATGACCCAAAAAATCAACTTTTGCATTTGGAATTTTTTTTCTTCTATGGTGTTCAGTATACGGGATAATTTATGTTATATTTTAATAGATCAGACTTTTTCGGAAGCGGTGATACCAAATATATGTAACTTTTTTATTTGTAAAATGGCAAAAGGGGGGGTGATTTGAATTTTTTATATTTTTTTTTATTTTTTTTACCGGTTAGATTATTATTTTTTTAACTTTTTGCTTCACCATTAGGCCGTGTTCACACGGCTTATTCAATCCGTAATTGCGAGCCGTATTGCGCTCGCAATTCCGGCTTGAATAAGGGGCGGGTGCGGTGGCGGGGGGCGCTACCCGCCGACCCCATAGACTGGCATTATCCACGGCGCGTATTGCGCCTGGATAATGTGCAGGTGACTTTGTCCCCGCCCGGCGGATTCGCCGAGTGGGGAGGAGCGACGGAATCCACTGTTCTCTATGAGAACTGTGGATTACCGTAATTACTGCGATGGATTGGAGCCGTACTGCAGCACAATGACATCACCAAGGGTCAAACAACCGACAGCTTGAGAACAGCTGAAAGTCGTGGGCAGCTTAAACATCTTTTGATCAAAATATGTGAACCGAGAGTCTCAAAGTTATTTCATGTATGATAGATAGCATAAATGCTTCTTTAGGGATTTCCACGTTGTGTATTGCCCTTTTTGCAGAAATGTGCCGCTGGCGGCGGTCTGTGTGCGTACATGTATAATTACATGTGTGCCGCAGGCCTGCCAGTGGCACCCAGGTTTGCATACGTTTTTTCAGAAATGTTTTTGTGTGCAGAAACATACGTTATACTCGGTGTACATTGATTTTAACCTATATGGGAAGGAAAGGGTGCTTCCATTTTGTGTTTCTGTCCCCGCCCACTCTCACAGGCTGTCATAAGAAGGGCAGCTTTGCAGGTTGGGTGTTTTTTATTTTTTCTCTCTGAATAATGGAGGTCGGTTGACCCAGCGGGAGGCCTGATTGGCTCGATTGAGAGGTAAAGATAGGATAGGACTGCCCGATTTTGAGATCACGTTGAAAGTCGTGGGCAGCTTAAACATCTTTTGATCAAAATATGTGAACCGAGAGTCTCAAAGTTTTTTCATGTATGATAGATAGCATAAATGCTTCTTTAGGGATTTCCACGTAGTGTATTGCCCTTTTTGCAGAAATGTGCCGCTAGTGGCGGTTCGTGTGCGTACATGTATAATTACATGTGTGCCGCAGCCCTGCCAGTGGCACCCAGGTTTGCATACGTTTTTTCAGAAATGTTTTTGTGTGCAGAAACATACGTTATACTCGGTGTACATTGATTTTAACCTATATGGGAAGGAAAGGGTGCTTCCATTTTGTGTTTCTGTCCCCGCCCACTCTCACAGGCTGTCATAAGAAGGGCAGCTTGCAGGTTGGGTGTTTTTTTTTTTTTATTTTTTCTCTCTGAATAATGGAGGTCGGTTGACCCAGCGGGAGGCCTGATTGGCTCGATTGAGAGGTAAAGATAGCATAGGACTGCCCGATTTTGAGATCACGTTGAAAGTCGTGGGCAGCTTAAACATCTTTTGATCAAAATATGTGAACCGAGAGTCTCAAAGTTTTTTCATGTATGATAGATAGCATAAATGCTTCTTTAGGGATTTCCACGTAGTGTATTGCCCTTTTTGCAGAAATGTGCCGCTGGCGGCGGTCTGTGTGCGTACATGTATAATTACATGTGTGCCGCAGCCCTGCCAGTGGCACCCAGGTTTGCATACGTTTTTTCAGAAATCTCTAACAAACAAAGGTAACTAAATACTTGTTTACTTTAGAGCAGCTGGAAGCAGTTTTGTGTAGTTATGCTTAACTGCCATGTATGTACACCTGTTACACCATGCCTATGGCCTGCCTATTACACCCTCCCTTTCCACTGTCGCTGCTGCAGGATCTGCTGCATTACACTTCTCGGTTCTCTCCCTGACACACAGAAGAGGTTGGCAATCCCTTGACTCACAATGTGTGGGGAGGTGGGTAAAACTTTTTTTCTACTTTTTCTGCCATGAGCAGGTAGTGGATCCTCCATGTCAGTCGCAAGTTTGGTATAAGGCCACGCCGAAGAACAGAAACTAAAGAGCCCCTGGTTTTCACTCTCAATCCTCGCAAAGGGTCTTGAACTCTACCCGCTTTCCTCAATGTGGTCACTTACGTTGGTGGATGGCATGCAGACGAGATACAGGAGGAACAGGCAGAGGCATGGGTCACAAGCAGAAGGTCAGGGCAGATGGAGTTCACTCGTAAACTGGTCAGGAGTAGCCAAAAGTTGATACCAGAAAACACAGACAGAATGGCTTGCTAAACACCCCATGGAAGCACCAACGATCTGGTACTGAGCAGTGGGGGACTAGCACCTGCTTTCCAGACATGAAAGTTCCAGAGCATTTGCTCTTGAAATGCTGGGTGGTGGGCGCTGGCCCTTTTAATCAGGGTGAATGCAGACGTGCACGCCCTAGAGTGCAGTCATTGAGGACGCTAGCAGGAGGACTGGGCAGGGAGTCAAGTATGTGAACGGAGACCCAGATGTCGGCTGTGCTGAGTGAGTACATAAAGCGTCTGCGACTGCAAGCGTCAGACAGGATCCATGACATTTCCCAGCCTGGCCCCATTTAAATATAATTGTAAAGGGACTGAAAAACCCATTCATTGTCCTCCATCAGAAGTGTATATCAGAAGACCCTCGCAATAGATTCATGTGATATATCCCACTATAAAAGCATAGGTCACCTGTAAAGCCCAGTGTAAAAAAAAAACAAAACAAAAAAAAAACATTATTACACTTTAGTGAAGATGGAGACGTCTTTTGCTTCATCCTTATTATTATGATGCCAAAGTATGTCATTAGTGCTATTTTGTACTTTCATTGCTTAGTACTTTTCTTATTTGTACTAATGATGCCTTATATTGTTTATTTGTGTATCAAGTGGTATCTCATCTATTGTACAGTTATTGTATGTTTTTGTTATTGTAAAATTTAATAAAAATTATGTTTACAAAAAAAAAGAAACATTATTACAGGATATCATTATATTGTGCCTCCTAAGTGTCTCTCTTTTAGAGGGACAGTCCCTATTTTTTTTTTGCTATATAAATGTACTTGTTTTACTTGTGAAATAGATTTGAATTAATAAACTTATTATATGGCTCTAAAAGATACCTGCTTGGCTCCAAACTCTAAACTAGAATGCAAATTAAATATGATTTGAAGTTTCCCTTTTTGACCATCGTAAAAGTTGGGAGGTATGTTATATGGTGTGTGCTCGGCTGCGCTTGGACTGAAATGAACAAAGACAACCCTTCTGCACGGAGGATTTCGGAGGCACATTCTTAGGATAGAACAGTTCTGTGGATTTGCCATAAATGTCTGAGATGGAGAAAACCTTGTTAGCAGCGACTCAGGCATAATGGCCATCCCTATAATCATGTACAGAAAATAGAATACAATAAATGTACAATTGGAAACTAAAAACAGATTGGAAAATTCAGCATTTGGTTTTAAACAGTGAAGATATAAACATTATGGGGGACATGTATGAAAACTGAGTAGGTCTAAAACTCGCTTTGTTGCCCATAGCAACCAATCAGAGGTCCCCTTTCATTTCATATAGTGCTCAGAAAAAATGAGAGGGTAGCTCTGTTTGGTTGCTATGGACAACAAAGTGAGTTTTAGACCTAGTCAGTTTTCATACATGGGGCCCTATATTTCCTTTAATGCAGATTTCAGCTTTATTCCCTCTTTAAGACTCTGGCAGTAGAAGAACCACAACAATGCAAGTAAGATTTCACTGAGTTGTTGGGCTGCATTGTGGTCTGAGCTTCAGAATATGAGTTAGAACTGCTTGTAATGACTTCCATTATAGTAAAAATGAAGATACACTTACCTGCTGCAGCCTCTTTCGGAGCTTCCATGACTTATTGTTTCAAACCAGTCAGATTTAGCACAGGTACTAAACGCCACTCTCCTAGTGACTCTGCTTTACACACTGAAGTCATTGTTGAGTGCTGATAAGGTATGTCACGTGGTTATGTAGCTGCATTCTTGTGGAGGAAGTTCTTTACGGGTTTCAAAACTCTGCAACACCAAGACAGTGACTACATAGTCCTCAACACTGCACACTACATGCTTCTTCTTGTTAGTAATAGCAGTGATAATCATTATTATCACATCCCCCAAAGACTGACCTTGTTAACAAGAGATAGGAACATGATTTTTAACCTCTTAACACCAAGGCCTATTTTTTTTTCACGTTTGTTTTTCCCCTCCCCAACTTCCATAACTTTTTTTATTATTTCATCTATATAGACATATAAGGGCATTTATTTTGCGGGACAAGATGTATTTTGTAATGGTGTCATTCACTGTACCATAGTATATACTGGGAAACCGCCCAAAAAATTGTGAGAGCAAAATGTGAAAAAAAAACGTATTTGCGCTCTGTTTTGCGGGTGGTTTGCTTTTACAGCATTCAATCTTTGATAAAAATAATAATAATATAATAATAATCTTTATTTATATAGCACCAACAAATTCCACAGCACTTTACAATGTAGAGGGTATAATTACAGACAAAAGACAGACATTATACAGTGAGAGCTACTCACAGGGGTTGTGGATGGGTCTGTGACGCTCACAGGGGTTGTGGATGGGTCTGTACCGTCACAGGGACAGACGTTCTGAAGCTGTGTTGGTGCAGAGCTGGCTGTCAGCTATAGCTGAGCTCTCTACTGAGAAGACAGGAATTGATTATTACCATTTCTGGCTTCTCATTCATCGAGCACTGCAGGATCGGACTGGCCCGCCCGGCTGCCGCATCCTGTCTCTGATAACTAATAACTAAAGAGGGCCCTGACTACCTGCCTAATAACTAAAAGGGACCCTGACTACCTGCCTAATAACTAAAGGGGACCCTGACTACCTGCCTACTATCTAAAGGGGGCCCTGGCTACCCGCCTACTATCTAAAGGGGACCCTGACTACCTGCCTACTATCTAAAGGGGGCCCTGGCTACCCGCCTACTATCTAAAGGGGACCCTGACTACCTGCCTACTATCTAAAGGGGACCCTGACTACCTGCCTACTATCTAAAGGGAACCCTGACTACCTGCCTACTATCTAAAGGGGACCCTGACTACCTGCCTACTATCTAAAGGGGACCCTACCTGCCTACTATCTAAAGGGGGCCCTGGCTACCTGCCTACTATCTAAATGGGGCCCTTGCTACCCGCCTACTATCTAAAGGGGGCCCTGGCTACCCGCCTACTATCTAAAGGGGACCCTGACTACCTGCCTACTATCTAAAGGGGGCCCTGGCTACCTGCCTACTATCTAAAGGGGGCCCTGGCTACCCGCCTACTATCTAAAGGGGGCCCTGGCTACCCGCCTACTATCTAAAGGGGGCCCTGGCTACCCGCCTACTATCTAAAGGGGGCGCTGGTTATCTGCCTACTAACTAAAGGGGGCCCTGGCTACCTGACAACTATATAAAGGGGACCCTGACTTTCTGCATACTATCTAAAGGTGGGCCCTGACTACCTCCAGCCTACATAACTGAGACTCACCGACACCTACCTACAGCCAACCTAACTGGGGCCTGCCAACCTAACTGGGGCCTACTTATCTACCTGGGGTCTATTTACCTACCCACCCGTAGCTTACTTATCTACCTTACTTGGCCCTACCCACTAGCCTGCTGGGGCTGGCCTACCAACTTATCCAGCGGGGGGTCTACCTATCTAAATAGATCCTTTCTAGCTACCTGGGGCTTGCCCATTTGCTTACCTACCTAGAGTCTTGCTACCTACCTGGTAATATAATTGTTAGGGGAGCAACCCATAGTTGTAGCATAATCTCCAGGGGTCAGTTCTCTCCCCACCTTCCAACCCCTTAGGATTATAGGCCTCTAAGTTATGGTTTGTACCCGCTCTCCCACCCCTGGGAAGTTTGTACAGAGGTGGGAATAGGTAAAGAGATGCTGGAAAATTGAGGATTCTAATATATTTGTGTGTTATTTCTGCAGGGATGAGTTGTGGCCGGGACAAGTCATCATGGCGGTGTGGAGCGGATGCAGAAGAAAAGAGAATAAGAACGACTCATGAGAGAAGAGAACGACTCATCAGATAAGACGTCTCCGGTGAGTCCCTGACGTCAGGGATTATTTTACTTCTATACTGGATCAGTGCTGTTCTCACTGTAATGTGATCTGACCTGAGCTGGTGTCTGACCTCTATGTGGTCTCTATATGGTGGTGTTGTAGGTTATACCTGAGCTGGTGTCTGTACACTATGTGGTCTCTATATGGCGGTGTTGTAGGTTATACCTGAGCTGGTGTCTGTACACTATGTGGTCTCTATATGGCGGTGTTGTAGGTTATACCTGAGCTGGTGTCTGATCACTATGTGGTCTCTATATGGCGGTGTTGTAGGTTATATTGGCGTAAGTATAGTGGCAGCGTACACTTGTCCCTGATTGTAAAAGTGAGGGAACACCTGACCCTGTGATAGGAGTTACACTTGTACTTTCTTGCTGGTGTATATTTTAGAAGGTGGTGAGGTGCGTGACCAAGGGAAACGTGGAGGGGGATATTGTATGTGGGTGGAGGGGATATTGTATGTGGGTGGAGGGGATATTGTATGTGGGTGGAGGGGATATTGTATGTGGGTGGAGGGGATATTGTATGTGGGTGGAGGGGATATTGTATGTGGCTGGTGGGGGTGGATATTGTATGTGGCTGGAGGGGGATTTTGTATGTGGGCCGGTGGGGGATATGGATGGAGCTACTTAGCCCTGTTCTTATGATATGTTAGACTGACAAATGTGTGAGACAAACAGATATGTGAGACAGATATAACTCACTTGGTATTGGGTACTACACCATACAGTTTTGTTTTGCACACTGTATTATGTGGTAAAATGGGCGCATTTATAGCCAAGAGGCCAATAATATTTTCATGTACTGTAGTGGTAGGGTGGGCCCCCCAAGATCAACTCCCCTGTAGGCCCCAGACCCTCCAGTCCGACACTGTGTCAATACCAGACATGTATAGGTTTCGTTATGTTTTTGTACCGTAAAAGAAAAAAAAGTCAAACATTTTATATTTTTGAAATGTTCTGCCCAATTTTCTACAGCCAATAACTTTTATGTACTAACACCTATGGACCTGAGTGAGGTGGCATTTTTTGTGGCCTGAAGTGTACTTTTTATTGCTACCAGTTTGGAATACATGGGACTTTTTTGATTACATTTATTCCAATTTTATGGGACGCGAAATGACCAAAAAAAAAAATCAACTTTTGCATTTGAAATTTTTTCTTCTTCTATGGTGTTCAGTATATGGGATAAATTATGTTAGATTTTAATAGATCCGACTTTTTCGGTAGCGGTGATACCAAATATGTGTAACTTTTTTATTTGTAAAATGGCAAAAGGGGGGGTGATTTGAATTTTTTATATTTTTTTATTTTTTTTTTTAACTTTTTGTTTCACCATTAGGGGGCGCGATCATTTCTACAGCCTAATGCATTGTAATAAAATGCATTAGTGTGTACAAAGATGGCGATTTTACTACTTCCTTCACAACATACGTCCAATGTCTGACAAATTTTCTTTTTCAAAAGCGCTCACCTACATATGACAGTGTAATACCTTATAAATCACAGTCACCAAATAATACACCGATACATGGAACAAATATACCAGATGAATCATTGTTACTAAAAACACTCCTACAAAACCAAGACCCAAAACTATTACTACTTAAGGCTCAAATAATCCTGCCAGACCCTGACAAAACACCACCTCCACATGTGACTATAAGCTGTACACAGGCTCTGAAGATGTATATTAATGCCATACATGGACCATATAGTGGTAGATACTAGTTGTATGTAGGCTCTGCAGAAATATAAGTGATTACACTGCAGTTACATTTAGTGACTTACAAGAGACGTCTTTTCTGATCGGAGTAATTCACTTTCCCTTCTTTTCTACATCGGGACTGCCATGATGACTTCTCTTGACCACAACTCATCTCTGCAGAATTTACCACACAAACATTTTAGAATTCTCACTTTTCCAGCTAACTACCTACTGAGGGTAAGATAGAAAAGCCAGGTGTCTGCTGTGGGGGATGGGGTGTCACATATCACTCCTTTATAAGCCCCCATTAGTTAGGTTTATAGACCCCCCTCCCAGCATGTAGGTATATAGCTCTCCTCAGTAGGTAGGTTTATCGGTTATATGTCCCTCACCAGAAAGGTATAAAGGTCTGATAGATATATAGATAATAGGGTCCCCCAGTCTGTAGATAGGTAATAGTGCCCCCAGTATAGGTAGGTAATAGGCTAGGGAGGTAATAGGGCCCCCAGTATACTGTGGGTAGGTAATAGGGCCCATAGTATATAGATAGGCAGGTGATAAGGCCCCAGTATATAGCTAGGAAAGTAATATGGCCCCAGTATATAGCTAGGAAAGTAATATGGCCCCTAGTATATAGCTAGGTAGTTACATGGCCCCCAGTATATAGCTAGGTAGTTATATGGCCCTCAGTATATAATTAGGTAGTTATATGGCCCCCAGTATACATTAGGTAGTTATATGGCCCCAGGATATAATTAGGTAGTTATATGGCCCCCAGGATATAATTAGGTAATTATATGGCCCCCAGGATATAATTAGGTATTTATATGGCCCCCAGGATATAATTAGGTAGCTACATGGCCCCAGTATATAATTAGCTAATTACATGGCCCTCAATATATAATTAGGTAGTTACATGGCCCCAGTATAAAATTAGGTATTTACATGGACCCCAGTATATAGCTAGGTAGTTATATGGTCCCAGTATATAATTATGTAGTTACATGCCCCCAGTATATAATTAGGTAGTTACATAGCTCCCAGTATATAAATATATAGGTACATGGCCCCCAGTATATAATTATGTAGTTATATGGTCCCAGTATATAATTAGGTAGTTACATAGCCCCCAGTATATTATTAGGTAGTTACATGACTCCCAGTATATAATAAGGTAGTTACAGGGCCCCAGGATATAATTAGGTAGTTACATGCCCCCAGTATATAATTAGGTAGTTACATTGCTCCCAGTATATAAATATATAGGTACATGGCCCCCAGTATATAATTAGGTAGTTACATGGCCCCCAGTATATAATTAGGTAGTTACATGGACCCCAGTATATAATTAGGTAGTTACATGGCCCCCAGTATACAATTAGGTAGTTATATGGCCCCAGTATATAATTAGTTATATGGCCCAAGTATATAATTAGGTAGTTACATGGCCCCAGTGTATAACTAGATAGTTATATGGCCCCAGTATATAATTAGGTAGTTACGTGGCTCCCAGTATATAATTAGGTAGTTACATAGCCCCCAGTATATAATTAGGTAGTTACATAGCCCCCAGTATATAATTAGGTAGTTACGTGGCTCCCAGTATATAATTAGGTAGTTACATAGCTCCCAGTATATAATTAGTATATGGCTCCAGTATATAATTAGGTCCTGAGTCCGTTCGGCTCGTCTCCCAGCAGGTGATGTTGAGTCATCACACCGTGCAGGCAGCGGGATGACATACTCGCGATGCCTGTGCCAGACGCTCCGGTGGATCGCAGGCATGCGTGTGACTCACCGGAGTTCCTAACTACCTAGAATAACATCACTGTCCCCCCCTCCCGTGATGTTATTTTAGTTTCTGGAAGCGTGCAAGCCTAGGATAGTGTTACTGCAGGCACTACGATATTCATGCTGATCGTTATCAGAATCTAGGTTTTGGCATAGCAAATCCAGTCTATTTTTAATATTCTATTAGGTAGTTATAATGATTAGAAATAAAAGTTAAGTTTTAGTTAGGGACTTTTGGATTGTGGTTGGTAAAATTATGGTATTTAGCTGCCTAGGCAATATGTATCTAAAATAAGCTACCGTCCAATCACCATAGAGCTTCTTTTGAAATATATTAGAAGGTTACAGGGGTTAAATCTCCTTTCTTCTCCTTGTAAAGTCTCTGAAAGGGCGGGGATATGAGGTTGCAGGCTCTGTATGTGATGTAGCAATGGTTGCTTATAAATCTAGGCTGAGGCTTGAGATTGGTCACTAGGACCAAATACCTGTCGGACAGCAGAAAGACCCAGTTGGAGTAAAGATCACCGGATTGCTTTGCCCTTTAATTTCCCACTACAGGAAGCTTAGTTACCCCGATTCTAGGTTCAGTAGTAACAGTGGGCACTAGCGGAGATAGACCGCTTCTGGGAGTGGCTCCAGGTTGAATGCAGGAGGAAAATCCCTGATCAGGTAGGTAAACAGGGGATATAAGACAGCCCCTTGCCCCTCTCTCAGCAGTAGATGGTCACTGGAGGCTCTGAGCAGTGCCAGAGTACTAGACCACAATGGTAGGCTACAACTTTCAACCAAAGATCTCCTGCAGTTTACTTATGATTAACGCTCAGAGAAAAAAATTCAAATGTTGGATTTCATTCAGTGGTCAATAGGGAATAGAGCAGAGACTATACATAGCCTGATTATGGGCTTATTTGTGCCGTTTCGAAAAGTTCCTAGTGAGCTCTTCTGAAGCGTGTCCAGTCACAGCAGTTCCAGATCACCTCCTCTGGACTAATGGACTTTTATAGGAAATTTTTCCAGGCATGCTCTGTTACCTGGGAACAAAATCAGTGTGCAGGGAAGAGGAGAGGGGGAGCTGTGATCGCCTACTGTCAATGGTAGATTGTATTTTATCTATACACATTAATGTCAACTTTCAGTGTAATCCTGCCTGTGTTGATAATGAGGAGACTTCTGAAAAGTTTTCTCTACAGAACAGGGAGTGTCAAACTATAGTTGGGCCTAGTGGCCAAAGTGAAAACTGCAGGATTTCAGCATTTTTTAAAAAAAAAATCTTAAAAAAAAGTGTGTTACATAAAAACATGAGTTAAACAATATGTCATTTTCTCATGACACATTCCCATTAATCCACTACACTATGTTATACCTTCTGCAGCCTGACATGGGATTCACTCTTTGGTGTTATTTTAATCTATGGCACTGCAACAGGCATATCACAGTGTTCCTTTGAGCCATAATTATAACCAAAACTCAAAGGGCGACATATCAGAAAAGAGGCGCTTCCACGCCAGTTTTAAGGTGCATTAAATGAGTGTATAATGCGCCTGAATAAATAAACCTTTCAAAACTCTGGCATCTGGTATGCCTTGTATAGCATATTTAATGAACCTGATTTGGGCATATACCAAAAAAAGGCGCATAGCATATCATTGCTAACATATTTGACGCGCCTATTTTAGCTGCATTCAAAAGTATCAAATGCACCTAGTTTTGGTGTTTGACAATTCATTGATATAGATAATACAGCGTCAACAGTTTTTTGGTGCAAAATACGCCAAAAAAATGGTGCAACCCTAATGGGACATGTCGCCCATACTGTTTTTGTTAGTTATAATCTTTTTATTTTATTTCTGACTGTATCCTTTTTTTGTTGATATTCCATCTAATTTAGCAATTTCAAATGTGTTGCTGTTCTGACCACTTACTTTGGCCTCTTCCATTTTCCCCTATATTTTTGCTCTCACATTGCTTTAATAATTGGTCTTGGTGAAGGTAGACTGTAGTGCTGCGCTTCAGATTTGGATCAGAGTCAAATTTATCCCAAAACCGAGCAGTTCACTTTGTAAATTGACAAACAATTTACTCTAACCAGTGGGGTTGAGCTTATGGATACGTTTAGGATTAGGGGTTGGGTTTTAGAGGGAAAAAAAAATAGGTTTCAGGTTTTCCCAAAACCCCAAAAAGTTTTTAAAGTTCCCAAAAAACCAGTGTTGAATTAAATAGAAAAAAGGTTTTAAACAACCTTGGCACTTTTATTTGCCCCAAATGTGCAACCCCTTTTCTAAAAAGTTTTTTTTGCTTTTTTTTTCTGGGGATTAGAATCTTTTGCGAATTTTCCATTAAAAATCGTTTTTAAAAAAAACATGAACATTCCACTGATAAAAAGGGTTAATTTGGGTTTAACTTGCAGTGGGAAGTTTTCAGTTGGGCCTCATGAGTGCTATGTATGACCCTGGGAGGGGGTTTTTTTAAAATTTAGGCCCTTGATAAAAAACAATGTGCACCCGCTTTGTTCCCCTGTAGGCTGTTTTATAAATTTTTTGGTTAAAAAACTTCCAATCTTTAAAAATTTTTTAAATCTTCTTTTTGCAGGGTATTTTATTTGTCGTGACGAAAATTAAATTGAAACCCAAAATCTAATTTATACATTTTAAATAAGGCTCATGGAACGAGCACCTGTTAAATTTTAAAAAAAAACTTTTCTGGAAAAAAACATATGAACCAAATTTAAAATGTAACCGTAATTTTTCATTGAAAAATAGTGATTTTTCATTGAACTTCCCCTGATTTAATTTTAAAAGGGATTCACCCCCATGAAATTCTTAGAAGAACTTTGTAATCTGATAGTGGTGGAAACTTGGAACAAATTTCTTTCTGTTAGATTCCCTTTTCTCTGTTAAAACCCGTTGTGAAATTCGTAACACAAAATTGGGAAACGCTTTAGTTAAGGGGGAGGGAAATAAATTGTTTGCCTATATTTCTGACAGACTCAACCTGAGTCTCCAAGAATCAGTCTGTTATCTCTGTTCCATTACATAGTCTTCTTTGGCGCATATGTGGGGTGAGAGTCTTCCTTTTCCAAACCACCCCATAGTCTTCCCGGGTCTGTCCCGTCCTTGTGACACTGGGATGAATTACTGGGGCTCTTCCCCGGGAAAGGCTCCCTTGACCCCCCAAAACCAAACGCCCATCTTGGCTATCCCTGACCCAAAGTACCCCCCCCCCCTTTATACCCCCCCCCATTTCCCTTTTTCCCAAAAAAACACTGAAAAATTTGGGGTTTGGGTAATTTGGGGCCCCAGCAGGCCCAAATTTTTAAAAAAGGTAACAAAAAGAAATTTCCCCAAATACCAAAAAGGGTACCGGAAAAAAACCCTCAAATACCCTTTTCCCCTCCATAAAACCCCAAATTGGGGTTTGGGGGGGGGCCCTTTGGGCTGTGATTTTCAAAAAAACCTGGTTGGCGAAAAAACCTCCTCTTTTACTCCTCGCCATTGCCCCCAGCCGTCAAACCCCGGGGTTCCCGGGGGACCAAAAAGCCACCTCAGGCGGCTAAACCCTTCTTGTCCGCTCCCCCCGGGCTCCGCCCCGTGGGGGCCCCCCCCTTCGCCCGCCCGGTTTACTCAAAAACCCCCGGGGGGCCCAAACGGAGCCGGGCTCCCCCAAAATTTGTTTACCCAAGGACCCCAAAAAAACCCCCAGCCACTGTTGGGCAGCCCTTCCCCCCAAACCTTTCCTCACCCCCCAAAATTTTCCCCCAAAACCCAAAAGGGGGGGGGTTTTTAAGTTTTAAAAAAACCCCCTCAAATGCTTTTCCGCCGGCGCCCGGGGTGGGCCCTTTATATTTTGGCCCCCCACACGGAAAGTTTAGCTCCGCCCCCCTTTGACCTCGCGCCCCGGGGCCCGGCGGCCGGGGATGGGGGCCTCCCACCAGGGCTTGAACCCCCTGTCCCGGCCCCCCTTTACCCTAAGCGGCCTATTCTGGCTATCCAAAGCCAAAAAGTAAACCCAAAACCCCCCTTTATTTCCCCCCACTCCCTCTTCCCAAAAAAAAAATGAAACATGGGTTGGAATTTAATTTTGGGCCCCCAGCAGCCTTTTTTAATTTAAAAAAACAGGTAACAAAAAGAAATACCCAAGTACAAAATGGGTCCCAAAAAAACCCTTTAAATTTCCCCATTTCCCCTCCATTTTTCCCCCACTTGGGGCTGGGTCCCTTTGGAAACTGTGTTTTCAACCCAAAAAAATTTGGGCTGGGGAAACTCCTCTCTTTTAAACCCCAGCCATTGGCCCCCCGCCGTCAACCCCCGGCTTCCCGGGCACCTTCCCAAACCCCTCAGGCGGGGGAAAACCATTCCTTTTCCGCTCCCAAGGACTAGCCCCTGTGGGCCCGCCTTCGCCGTGGTCCACTCCCCAACCCGGGGGCCAAGCGGAGAGGAATCCCCCCAAAAATTTTCATCCCTCCCAAAGGGCCCCAAAACCCGCCAACGCTAGCGCCCCCTGACCCCCTTACGGGGGTGACGCCCCCCCAGCCCCAAGGGTCTCTCCGTTCCATCCCGAAAACCAAAAGCCACGATCAAGGGCCCAAGGGTTTTGTGAACTCCTTTTCCCTCGCCAAAAAATCTCCCCCGCCCGGGGTCCAAGTCTCTATGACGCACCACAAAAACCCCATTCTAGCCCAAACGATGACCCCTGCCCCATTCAACCCCAATTTTTTGCTCGAAATTTAAGCCCCGGGGTGGAAATCCGCGTGCTCCCCGCCAAACCTAGGCACAATATCCGACCAAAAACCCTCGTCCAAACCTCCCTATAAGACCTTTAAAAGTAACAAAAACATTCCGCATATCCCTTTATTTTAAATTCCGAAGGCAGGGCCCCCCAAATCATTTCCCCCCAATGGAAAGACCAAATTTTTTGGGGGGGCCCGGTTCCCCGCCCCCCGAGACACTGAAAGTTTCCCACAGCATTTTACTCCAGGGCCATTCCCGGTTTTCCAATCCAACGTATGGGTTAGGACCCTTCCGGTTTTTTACCGAAACTGCGGAAACTCGCCCGAAAGGGGCCCCTCCCCTGGGGCCCCCCCAAGCCGAACCAAAAGCCGTAAATCCACACCCGGAAAGCCCTGAAATGACAGTTTTTAAAACAAAACGCAAAAATATTTCAGAAATGGGAGCCCCTTTTTTCCCCCCAAACCCCCCCCACTGTTTTTTTTTTTTTTTTTTTTTTTTTGTGGGGCTAACTTTGACTCCCCCCCCCTTTTTCCCCTTTATAACTGTTTCCAGATGAGGGGGATGTAAACCGGTTTGCCGGGTCGGGGCTCCCATCGTCCAATTTGGCGCCTGCAAGCCGCATCCAGCCCCCCAACCGCCGGGCCCCCGTGGCGGGGCCCCAAACCTAAAAGAGTGTGGCGCGAACTGGGGTTTGGATCCCAAAAACCCCTTTTCCCCAAGCAAAAGTCGAAACAATGCTGTAAAAATTTGGGTCCCTGACAAAGAAGGGTACCATCCGTGGGGAAACCCGCAAGGGGGGCCGGGGGCCCCCCCACGTTTCCTAATTTTTAAAAAAATTGTACTGGGGGAAAATGGGGGCCCCTGCCAAACCCCTCCCGGCGCAAAAGCTTCCCCCCTGCCCATCTGAAACCCTTTTTGGAACCCCCGGGTGGTTTGGGTTTAAGTCCCCCGGGGGCGCCCAAATTTTTAATCCTTAAAAAAATAAACCCCCCGCCCCTTCCTTTTTGGAAAAGACCAGTTCCCCAATCCCAAGGGCCCCCCAAAAAAGGCCCAAGGAAAAAAAACGAGCGAAAAAGGGTAACCCCAAGCTAGAAAACAAATAAATGACAGTTTGGGCCCAGTTTTTTTTAAAAGCTGAAATAGATTTTGGGGGGGACGCCCCTATCAGCCCCTGCTGCCCCCCTTTCTGTAACCTCTCAAAAACCCGTTGTACTAAAAATGATTTTTTGAATTTCCCCAAGTCCCCCCAAACCTTTTAAAAAAAAAAAAGCCCAAAGGCCGATGTTTTAATTTCCCAACCTTGGGAAAAAGGGCCATCCCCCATTAGCGCATGCCCGGGTGCAGCTAAAACGCCGCCCGCCAATTTTCCCCGGTGGGGTAAGAGGAACCCCCTACCCCCTAACCAATGCTCCCACAGCGCCCCAAAATGCCGGTAGGCATTTCCCCCGTTCCTTTTTTCTAGCGCGCTCGGAACAACCCCGGGTTTTGGGAAAACAAGACCCGGGGTTTAAAAATTTGGGGCCTTTTGCCCACTTCGGCCGCCTCCCGGGGCCAGTTCCCGGAGGATCCCGCTGTAAAAGGATAAAGCATCGGCTAGGTCATTTTTAATCCCGGGGAAAATGTGTCGCCACAATTTCCCATATTGAGGGTCCAAACACCTTAAACCAAATTTAGCAATAAAACACCAAAACCGGAGGGAAGGGGGAGGCCGATAAAAGATTTAAACGCCCGAACCACACTATATTTTTCCCCCCAATTGAACCGGGGTTTTTTTGTTCCTAAATTGTTCGCCCCCGATTTTAACCCCCGTTTTTTTTCGGGAAAAATTCCAACCCCCGCCCAAATTCCTAACCGGGCCCCCGTTCCCCAGGAGCCCGGACACCCCCCTGCGCACCATTTTCCCCCTTTGGGAGTTAAACTCCAAAACCCCCCCACTACCCGCTGCATTAAATGAAGGGCTTCCAAGGGCTGCATTAGAAACCGCCCTATCCAATATTTTTGATCGACCCATTATACTGTTCCCAAAAAAGGGAATTTCCACCCCTCAAAAACCTTTCCTTCATTTCCCCCCTCCCCGAATAAAATGTTTTCGGGGGGCCTTTAACCCCCGTGTTTCTCCTGCCCGGTCGCCGAGAAAATACCCTCCCCCCGGGCATGATGCGGCAGGCAAAATTCTGCTTGCCCCAAAGTGTTGAAGATCCCCCGTGTCACTTTCCTGCTTTCCCCCAAAAATTTTTCCCATCTCCCGCCGTGCCCTCCCGCTTGTCCTCCCGGGAAACTGCATTCCTTTTAGCAAGGAAACAAATTTCCCAAAAGCCCCGAAAATTAAAAACCGTGGTTGGCCTCCGGGCTTGTCAGGGGGCCAAAAGGGCCCCGAAATGACCACCAAACCTTTTCATTGATGCCAAAAGGACCCCCATATCTGAGTCCGCTGGGGGCCCAAATTTCAGAGAAAGTCATCCCCGTTAGTGGATGACTGGAAAGGGACCCCCGGGGACGTTCCCCTAAACCCCCCATTCAAGGGGAAAGGTAAAAGCTTCAAAATAAAAGGGATGATATCGAGCATCCCTCGGTAAGCAACCCATCCCCTTTAAAAAAACCCCCTCCAAAAACAACCCAAAGGCGCACTCACTGGAGTTTCGGAACAGCCCAAAAAGGGGGTTCCCAAATCCGCTTGGCCATAAAGGGGGCCCCCCCGACCAAATTCCTGACCCAAACGCAGAGCTGCGGGTTTGAAAGACGTATAGACCCCCGAGCAAGGTTTTAGGATCGATGCCCTCATTGGAACCGGGTAAACCCCCTTTTGGGGGATAAATGATGAATAGCCTAAACTTATTGGGTCCTTTTTAAAAGGGCCCCCCTAAAAAAGGAACCCCCAAAAACAGGAAAAAGGAGGGGTTTTGAAAGGGGGCCCCCATCCTGCCCAGCGCCCATTCCTTGGCCAATTTTTTCAGTCACCCCCCCCAGGGGGTAACCCTGCCGTTCCCAAAGGGTTTCCCCGTTGAGGGAATTTGGGGTGCATGAGCAGGGCCGGGTAAGAAAACCCTCACTAAAAAACCCCTTGTAATAAATTTCCCCCCGGGCCCACTTTCGGGGTACCTACTTAGGTCGGGGAAAAAAACGCGTGCCTTGGGTTTACCGGCGTCGTCCCTTGTGATAGCCTAGCTCCTTTTCCTTTTCCCTTTCAATTTCATCGCGGGCGCCCATGGGGGTGCTGCATGGGATACGGGCCCGACATGCCCTTTTAAAAACAGGCCCGTGCCCCCAAAAGGGGCCCCTGGTGGTTTTAAATTTTCCAGCAGATTTCCGGGCCTTTTTTTAAAACCCCCCCCGGGAAACCCGCCAAAAAGACCCGGGACCCCCCCCGCTGCCGGGGGTAACCCGGTCCTCCCTGAAAAGGGCTGACCATAACGCGTTAGAGGCCAAACTGCAACCCCAAAACCCATGTCCCCTTTTGGGGGCCCAAACGGATTTAAAGGGGTTTTTACTGCTTTCCCCTGACGAATTGTTCGTCATGCGGAGCCATGGTGTCCCCCATTAAAAACCCTTGCGCCCCCCTATGGAGTCCAAATTTTAGCAAAATTTAAAGCTGAAAATTGCTCCTGGGGGGGTTTTTCTCCAATGGTTGGCCCAAAAATTGCAAAACGCCTGCAGCCGTTTGGGGAGGTCTTGGGGGAATTAATGCCCCCTTCGTTTTTCTTTTTTTCCTCTTTGTTTTCTTTTTATCGCTGGGAGGGGAAAAAATTCGACGTACTCGTTTTTGCCAAAATCTTTTTCCTTTTAACCCCTTCTTCAAAAAATTTCAAACCCAACGGACCCTCCAAAAAACATTTCGTATGGGCCCCCCCTTTTAGCCTTTATTTATCTTTAAACGAACCCTATCCAGGGAGTCCTGCTTTGGTTTGTACCGAAAAACAAGGGCACCCCCCTTTTTCCCTTTCCCCCCCCCGTTCCCAAACTCCCCGCCCCCCCATCGGTGAAGGGAAAAGGGCCTCCGGAAAATGCCACCGGGGAACCCAAGGCCCAAACCCGGGGGACGGCCCCCCCCGGTCCACTCGGGCCCCCGAAAACCCCAACCAATAGATCCTCCCAAAATCCCTTTCCAAAATTCTTTTCCAAATCGGTAAAAAACCCCCAAACCGTTTGGAGCTAATTCCACCCCCCAATCCCCGGCAAACACCCCGACGGGAAAACGTACACAATTTGAAGGAAAACCCCTTTTAACCCCGGGTCAAAGGGGGCTTTTGGGTTTCCCCCGCCCGGGCCCCGATTTCCCCGAAGGGCGGTCGGGGCCCCGGTCGCGGCCCCGCCCGTGCCCATACGCATGGGAAACCTCGGGACGTCGGTCCAGACAAAAATGGGAAACCCAAGCGACCGAAAAGCCCCCTCACCCCCGGTTTTTCCCCCGAAGGGGGGCCCCCCAAGGGGGGACCCCCCAAAGGGGTATCCCGGAAACTTTTTCCCTCCTGGGGGCCAGTTGGCCAAAACCCTTTCTTCAGGGGCCTTCGGGCCCAGGCCGCAAAATTGCGGGCCCTGCCCAACTTTCCATCCCGGCTCCTCCCTAGAAAACCCATTTTTCCCGGCGGGCCCCCCTGCCGGCTCTTCCCGCCCGAGGGCCCCGCCCGGGTGGTTCCCGTTGACGACGACAGAAGCCCAAGCCGACAACCCCCCCCAAAACCTTGGGGGGCAACCCGCTGCGCCCCCGGTGGGTCCACCCCCCTGGGCTGGATTCCTCCCGGGCCGGGATGCCGGCCGGGGAACCGGCCCCGACGGGCGCGCGGGGCCCGGGGGGTCACAGGGGGGGGGGGCTCCGCGGTAAAGCGCGGACCCGGGGGGTTAATCAGGGGTAAGGCGCTTTGGGGGGGGGGGTTTGGGCTGGTAGAAGCCCCCGGCCCAGTAAACCCCACACTGGGGGGCAGAGGCCTCCCAGGAGAAAACCCCGGATGCCCGCCCCTTTCCCCCCCCCGTGGCCCCCTATCGGCTTTGAAGCCAGGCAGGGCCGCTTTTCCCCGTGCTTGCCGGAAGGGCGCCGATCTCTCCAAGCTGCAGGTCAGACATGCTTGACTGGTTTGGCACGTTGGGGGAAAGTTTAAAAGCCCCCACAACTGCGCCGCGGCACGGGTGCGGCCTTAATATGGGGCCCCTCCCACAGCCGCATTTTCTCCGCCCCCCTTTGCCCCGCCCCACGGCCGGCCGGGGGTAGTGGGGCCTCCACAGGGCTGCGCCCCATGCCGGCCCGGCCTTGTCGTTTGTTTTATGTTGCTTTCTAATAGAAAGATTTTTGGTTTTTTCCCCGTTTTCCCCCGTTTCCCCTGACTTTCTTTAAATAACTAGTCCCCACGATTTCCCTGTTTTACTTTTCCTACCCGTATCCAGGGTTTATTAAAGGGCCCCAGTGCAAAAAGTGAAATGGGCCCTCCAGCTACCATGTGCCATTTACAATGCTTATGCCCCTTTGGGGCATAGAGTTTTTGGGGGCCCCCTCAGGCTGCGGGCCCCCAGTGCGAATGCTATCTGCACCCCTATAGCACCCCTTTGTCTATTCCCCGATACCTAATTCCAAATTTTGCTCGCTTTAGATCATTACGGCCTCTTTTAAAATCTGAACATTTGAGTTTAACTTGGGCTATAGCATCCAAACTTTTAAAAATTTGTGATTTTTATATTAAAAATTTGGGGGAAAAAGACGCACCCCTGAAAAAAAAGGGAAGGGGTGAAAGCAGAAAAAAGCCCCCTGTAAAGTCTTTTTTAAAAATGGGAAAAAACCATGCACTTCAAAGTATTAAAAAAGGAAAACAGTGCTTTAAATGGCGTGGCAAGTTTGGCTCTAAATGAGCCTTTTTCATAAAAACATAAGGTGGGATCAACATGTATTTAAAGGGTGGAGATAATCAATATGCAAATGAGTGAATACATAAGAATGGTGAGCAAATGTAAAAATACACAAAATATGCAAATCCCGCGTGATACAAAATCATTGTGGGAATAACACAGTAAATAGGGTATGGCCATGTCCTCACGGCAGTTTTTCAGCCGTTTTTTTAGCCGGTTTTCGGTTTTGAAAACCGGCTGCAAACGGCTGAAAACTTTATCACAGACCTTAATGGAAAATCCATGCATTGGTCCCCACTGCACGAATTTTCCGCCCGGCGTTTTTTTTTCAGACCGCCGGCGGTCCGAAAAACATAGAACATGTTCATTCTTCTGTCCGGTTATCAGATGGATTATGAACATGTCTATGTGAAGGGGTTGGGCTTTTCTCGGCAATCCGCGGAGAAAAGCGGAACCCCGGCGGTCGTGTGCACGGCACGAAAACAGGACAAATACCGGTTGGGTAAACCGACCGGTATTTGTCCTGTGCCATTTAAACGGCCCCTATGTGTAAAAATACAATAAAGGGGCACATGTATGAAAACTGTCTAGGTCTAAAACTCTTTGTTTCCCATAGCAACCAATCAGAGCTCCCCTTTCATTTTTCCAGAGCAGTATATGAAATGAAAGGGAAGCTCTGATTGGTTGCTATGGGCAACAAAGAGAGTTTTAGACCTAGACAGTTTTCATACATGTGGCCCAAAGAGTCAAAATACATTGAAGTAGGATAAATAGTATATAGATGGCAAATATATTGTGAATATAAAATATTCATTATAATATTAGGGGGCGTAGTCAGCTCCTCCCACTAAAAATGCATATGCAAGCAATTAAACATACCATGTTGAATAATCAAATTTGCAGTTTGCATAGGTGGAACACACTCACAACCTCAAGGCAAGGTAGAGAGATGGGACCAGGCGCTCTGCCTCATGCAGGCGTGCTGCACTGTCTTACATACTACCCGGCACCATCTTGAATGAGCGAAAATACTACTAACAGCGGCACCTGCGCACAGGAGCGCCACAACCCCGTTCACAGACAGCACTAGATGACGGAATAAAGGGTAAGTATATGAAAAAGAAAAAATGAAGAAAAAAATAATGGTAAAAAAAAGAAATGCCCATAATATAAGAGTATTAATATGGAACCATGGACAAAATGTGTCAGGGGACACCTGCAGCAAAATTCACCAATATAATGGGCGGATAATACGCAAGAGAATCGGAACAGAGCCTCATCTCAATCACTAGACACGGAATATGTGTCACAACGTAGTCCCCAATTCAACACAGACTCTCCAAGTCAAAGTAACATAAGCAGAGAAAAGTGAATAAATCGCTCCTAAAGGGCATCCCAACCTGTGACACAAAATAGGTGCAAATGACACAGTTCCCACAGATCATGAGTGACTCCTCACTCAACCATGAATAAACTAAAAAGGGCAAAAAATTAAGAAGGGCAAAAATAAAAAAATTAAATAAAGAAGGGCAAATAGGATTGGCCAGTATAAATAAAAAAAAATATTTATTTAATCAAAATATTAAAAAATTGCTTGCATTTGAGTGGGACAATATATTTGCCATTTACTGCATATACTATTTATTCTACTTCAATGTATTTTGACACTTTATTGTATTTTTACAAATACCCTATTTACTGTGTTATTCCCACAATGATTTAGTATCACGTGTGATTTGCATATTTTGTGTATTTTTACATTTGCTCACAATTATTATGAATTCAATCATTTGCATATTGATTATCTCCACCCCTTAAATACTTTTAGATTCCACCCTATGTTTGCTTGAAACGTTGCCACTGTTCACTTTTTTTTTACTACTTTGGAGTGCAGTGAATTTTCCTTATTATTATTATAATAATTATTATTATTATTAGATACAAAAAACCTGTAAGGCCGTGTTCACACGGCTTATTCCCGACGGATTTGTGCGCTCACAAATCCGCCATGAATAAGGGTCGGGAAGGGGGCGGGGCCAGAGCGCGGCGGGGGCGGCGCTCCCCGGCCCCATAGACTGTCATTATCTACGACGCGTCCGCGCCGTAAATAATGTGCATGTCACTTTCTCCCCCCGCGGCAGATTCGCCAAGCGGGGAAGAGCGACGGAATCCACTGTTCTCTATGAGAGCAGTGGATTACCGTAATGACTCCGACGGATTGGCGCCGTACTGCAGGGCAAATCCGGCGCGCAGTACGGCGCCAATCCACGGCAAAATAAGCCGTGTGAACGAGGCCTTAGAGAGAACCAGTAACAATACATGACAGCTGAACGAAGGAAGGGTTAACGCCTTCATGACTTTGGGCTTAAAAAGACCGAATTGTTATTTCAATTTTCTATCCTACCAAAATATGGTTCTCATTTATTAAAACTGTTTAACAGAAAAACAGGCTGTGATTGGTTGATATGTTGATATGGCCATATTTTGAGGGAAAGGCAGGAAGAGACTAACTTTTAGGGTATGTTTACACAATGTAATTTTGGGGCGTATTTCGACATATAATTACGCTGCAATATGCTTAAAATGCACATCACAATTACGGTAATTCATAGCTACTAGAAGTCTATGGGGCCAACCTCTCTGCACTTTAGAAGTACGCGCTGGCCAGTGTGTACTTCTACAACACCCGGCGTATTGAGGCGCATACAATATGTGCTGTAATATGCCATGTGAACATACCCTTATGGCCTTTATTTTGGAAACAATAACCAGTTTGTTTGGTGTTAGTATCCTGTCTCTCTTGATTTCTTCTGTTTTGTAGAGGGTTTTCACACAATGTTACGTAGTGTTTTTAATTGATTTTTGTTTTGTCTGTGGTTTGTTTCTGCTGTTTTCATATGAAGCTCATGCAGATTATATCTAAGTCACATGGTTAATGAGGTTCGCTAGTTTAAAACATCCATTTTCATATTCCCCATTAAGAAATTCTGAGTTAACATAGGGGATTTCCTAATCTGGATCCTCATCTCTTAGTATGGAGAATAGAGAGCACTTACAAAGGGTGTCTCTTGCTTTTTAGGACCTGCCTTGTCCTATATTACACAGTACATCTTTTTCCAATTGTACTATGTAACCAGGCTTGGACTGGCCCACAGGGGAGCAGTGGTAGCCCCCCGTGGGCCCCTGGATATGATGAGCCCCTATGATTGGTAGTCTTTGGGCTGCTTTTCAGAGTACAGTATGTGCAATATGTGCAATGATGTATAGTAGCTGTAGGGTGGGCCCCAAGAATTAACTCCACTGCAGGCCCCGACACCCCAGTTTGACATTGTATGCAATTCTGTATCAATATTACCTATTAATTTACTATTTTCCGCTTACTACACCGCTTTCTCAAAGCAAGATAAAGTAGTGCCCCCTTGTAGCCAGGCAGTGCCCCCTTGTAGCCAGGTAGTGCCCCCTTTGTAGCCAGGTAGTGCCCCCCTGTAACCAGGTAGTGCACTCTTGTAGCCAGGCAGTGTCCCCTTGTAGCCAGGCAGTGCCCCCTTGTAGCCAGGTAGTGTTCCCTTTGTAGCCAGGTAGTGCCCCCTTGTAGTCAGGTAGTGCTCCCTTGTAGTCAGGTAGTTCTCCCTTCATAGCCAGGTAGTGCTCCCTTTGTAGCCAGGTAGTGCCCCATTTGTAGCCAGGTAGTGCCCACTTGTACAGGTAGATGCCCCCAATGCCTAATAAAAATAAAATAATAAAAGCTACTTACCTCACCAGGCTCCCAGCAACCCGTCCAGCTCCCGACGATTTCCTGGGCTGGCAGAGTTTGCCGACCGAGGAAACTCATCTTCACAGGGGATGTGAGTACAGCCGTGCGTCACGCCCCCTGCGACAATGAACTGTATGTACAGTGCACACCGGGCGCTGTACTTGCAGGGGAGAAGGCAGGAGGGGAACGATCCCTCCTGCCTTCTCCCTGCACAGTGAGACTGTAGGAACGGCCCGGCGGCGCCAGAGTAGTGCTACTCTGGCGCCACGGTAATTTAAAGAACCCCCGCTGCCTGCTGGCGGCTGGAGGTTCGCCGACTCTGCCGGGGTGGCGGGAACCCCCCGCCAAAAACGGGAGAGTTGGCATGTATGAAATAAATACTCCTTTAAGGAAGAAATCCAAAGATAATAGAAAAACAGTCTTTACTGGATTGCTCATCTAGGTTGCTTAAAATAGCATATACAACCCTAAAGTGCCAGCCATACAGTATCCACCATAACAGTGACAGCCACACAGTGTGCACCATAACAGTACCAGCCATACAGAGCCCACCATAACAGTACCAGCAATACAGAGCCCACCATAACAGTGCCAGCCATACAGAGCCCACCATAAGGCCGTGTTCACACGGTTTATTCCCGACGGATTTGTGCGCCGTATTGAGCGCACAAATCCGCCGTGAATAAGGGGGGGGACGGGGGCGGGGCCAGAGCGCGGCGGGGTGCCGCTCCCAGCCCCATAGACAATGCATTGTTTACGGCGCGTCCGCGCCGTAAATAATCTTCATGTCACTTTCTCCCCCCCGCGGCGGTCTTTTCCGAGCAGGGAGGAGCGAACGGAATCCACTGTTCTCTATGAGAGCAGTGGATTACCGTATTTGCTGCCGCGGATTGGCGCCGTACTGCAGAGCAAATCCGGCGCGCAGTATGGCGCCAATCCGCGGCAGAATAAGCCGTGTGAACGGGGCCTAACAGTGCCAGCCATACAGTATCCACCATAACAGTGCCAGCCATACAGAGCCCACCATAACAGTGTCAGCCATACAGAGCCCACCATAACAGTGACAGCCATACAGTATCCACCATAGCAGTGACAGCCACACAGTGTCCACCATAACAGTGCCAGCCATACAGAGTGCATCATAACAGTGCTCGCCATAACAATTCAATCCATATATTTCCCACCATAACAGTGTCAGCCAACCACAATATCAATACCAGCTATACAGTGCCCATCATAGTGCCAGCCATAAAGTGCCCACCATAACAGAGCCCTCCATATAGTGTCCACCATAACAGTGTCATCCTAACCGCGCCCACCATAACAGTGCTATCAGTGATGTCAAAAGTTGAATATTACTTTTGAAATATGAGGACACAGACGCAGCATGTTTGTATCCTGATGGCTGCATGAACAGAGAGGTTTGGGTGGCCGCACGTTTTTCATCCATGATTTAAAGGAAGTGGCTACTTATTTTGTGTATGCTATAGCTATTTAACCTTGACATCCTTGCCACAGTAGGATCCCAGGTCCAGTAGTAGCTTTGTCCTTTGATGACTTTGTGAGTTCAGATTCCCTCTTCCAAACATCAAAAATATGAGGAATCCATACAGTGTGCTTGCACAGCTGGTAACTTCATTTATCAGCATCTGAGTAAAATAGAGGTGCAGGACAGTAGAGCAATGTTTGATATTCTCTGTTCTCTCTCACATGATTCCTTTATCATTCTAAAAGTATTATGTGCAAAATCTATGCTGAGGCCAAGAAGGCAGGTAGTCCATGAGGTACCGCTGAACATTGAGTGATGTCAGAGAAGGGTGCTATTTTGGCAACTCCTCCTGTACAACCTAGTAACATGCAACTTCTTAGTTATTTGTTGGCTTATTAGGGATCTATAGCATGCATAGCACTTAGGAAACATGAATACATGACCTGTAGGACCATTTCACTAACTCTGAAGGTGTGCTATAGTTTTGCCTTACAAATACTACTGCCATTTTAATTTGTATGTTATATGATTCCTAATAATATTTATTGAAATTATTTTGCTACACATAGATCCTACAAATGCCAAAATTAAAGGGGTTGTCCAGTGCCTAAAAACTTAAAAATGAGCTTTAGGAGTCCATAAAAAAACCAAAAAACAAAAATCCTTTTACAAACCCTCCTCTGGAATTCAGTTCCAGCACTGCATGTCTCTTGTTTTCTTTCTTCTACTTCAGAATAGACACCTCACTGCTGCAGACGCTGATTGGCTATAGCAGTCATGAGCCACTCATATACAGCACCGTTAGGAATTGAACAGGTCCAAACAGTGATGTAAGGAGAGGCCGTCTCACCTTACATTGCTGTAGGTGGTGTCACCTTGCTGTTGGTGTATGGGCTCACATAATTTAATCAAAAAGTGCGTTAAAACCCTCTGATTTATACTAGATATAGCAGAATACTTTGTATCACGTTGTTTGGGGGTGCTGATTATTTTGGTCTTTTCTGTATATTTGTATGTGCGCACATTGGATGCCAGCAGCAGCGGGGAGCGCCACAGGAGCATGGAGAGGTGAGCAGATGCTGGCAGGGCATTCAGTATAGGGAACACGAATGCGGCCACTGTCCAGAGTGGGAATTGCGTCACACATCATAAATATACCCTAAGGCTATGTTCACACGTCTGATTCATGGCGTAATTGTGGGACGGATTTCGCCCGCAATTATGCCGTGTGCTTGACGGGGGGGGGGGGGGGGGCAGCCCCACGCCGGCCCCATACACATTTATTATCCACGGCGCGTATACCGCCATGAATAATTGCCATGTCACTTTCTCCCCACACGCCGTATTTCGCGAGCGGGGAGAGGAGACGTAATCCATAGTTATGAGACGAGCGGGGAGAGGAGACGTAATCCATAGTTATCTATGAGAGCTGTGGATTACCATAATGACTGGGACGGATTTCACCCGTAATTCGTGCAGTACGGCGCAAAATATGGGCTGAAATCTGTCCCAAAATGAGCCGTGTGAACATGGCCTAAGAGTTTGTGATTGTCTTCTCCTAAAGGGAACTGTGCATGAGGATAAGAAAAACAACAATTCCAAAATAGGGGGTATTTTGATTTTTATTATTACTACATTTTTGCATCTGTTTTGTAGAATCATCTGCTTTTTGTTGAAAGGCAATGATAACTTGTACACTAGAAAGACACTAAAACCTACTTTATCACATTAGTCTGTAACTTAACTTTTTTCACAGAAAATACAAAAATAATTTTATGCAGTTCTTTATTAAATTATATCATCCAGTTTATAAACTAATAATAAAATAACATATTGGTCTCAGTTAAAAATAGTTATCTGAAAAAGCAGCTCTTTTCTATACATCCTCTTGGAGGATACTGAGTTACTAGGCAGAGAAGGATCCACTGTTTGGGATGCCTTCTACTAGCTAGAGTAAAGAGGTGTATCCAGCTTTGCTTTGAACTTTGATTCACATCTTCTCCCCACCCTTGGTTGAACTTGATGGACATATGTCTTTTGTCAGTCGGACTATTGAACTATGTAAAGTAAAGGTGGTGGCTTTCCAGAATTAAGTAAAATCAATCTGCTTAACCGCAAAGGTAATGTTTCATGTTTCCAATTATGTTACGGAGAGATTGAATCATAACTAACAGCAGATCATTGGGGTTTCTAAAACCAGGACCCCTGAGATCAGCTGCTGGCAAGGCAACTTGCAATGTGGAAATGTTTTTGGCAAAACTGGACACCCTTTGAAACATACATATATAATTTAAACACCATGTACTATAGCTTATACATAGGTACAATTTGTTTAAATAACTACTCATTTCCTTACTTCTTTTGCATCTTGCTATAGATACAGTGTGAAATTTAGATTTGTATATCTTGATATAATATAGTTAAGAACAATATCATAAAATAAATACATAAAAGTTGCTAAAACCAAATCTACATAAAAATATACATCGGTCCTCATGTATGAAAACCGTCTACCAGTAAGACTGTCTTTATTGTCCATAGCAACCAATCAGAGGCCAGCTTTCATGGTTTTAAGCATTTTTGAAAACGAAAGCTGGCCTCTGGTTGCTATGAGCAACAAAGACAGTCTTACTGTTAGACAGTTTTCATACATAAGGCCCATTCATGAAGCTTCGTATGAGTTGTCACTTTATTCAACAAGCATAATTCTTGCGGTTTCATCACTTTCATCATGAGGCAACTTTAGTATCAATTTCCTTTCCCAATCGTCTGTGTCCCATGCGAGGCAAAATCCTCTTTTCAAAGATGACTCAAAACGATAATGCTGGTCTCCAAATGAAAATGCTCTCAGATAGAAGATGAATTCACTGGAGTTTTCGGAAATGTATTTTGGCAATGGCTCTTCCTATTTTTAAAAAGAAAGTTTATTAGTAAAACAGTGTCATGGTGATTGTCATATACACTCACCGGCCACTTGATTAGGTACACCATGCTAGTAACGGGTTGGACTCCCTTTTGCCTTCAGAACTGCCTCAATTCTTCGTGGCATAGATTCAACAAGGTGTTGCAACGATGCTCAATTAGTACCAAGGGGCCCAAAGAGTGCCAAGAAAATATTCCCCACACCATGACACCACCACCCAGCCTGAACCGTTGATACAAGGCAGAATGGATCCATGCTTTCATGTTGTTGACGCCAAATTCTGACCCTACCATCCGAATGTCGCAGCAGAAATCGAGACTCATCAGACCAGGCAACGTTTTTCCAATCTTCTACTGTCCAATTTCGATGAGCTTGGGCAAATTGGAGCCTCAGTTTCCTGTTCTTAGCTGAAAGGAGTGGCACCCGGTGTGGTCTTCTGCTGCTGTAGCCCATCTGCCTCAAAGTTCGCCGTACTGTGCGTTCAGAGATGCTCTTCTGCCTACCTTGGTTGTAACGGGTGGCTATTTGAGTCACTGTTGCCTTTCTATCAGCTCGAACCAGTCTGCCCATTCTCC
This sequence comes from Phyllomedusa bahiana, assembly GCA_025379985.1. Taxonomy (NCBI): domain Eukaryota; kingdom Metazoa; phylum Chordata; class Amphibia; order Anura; family Hylidae; genus Phyllomedusa; species Phyllomedusa bahiana. The sequence continues at coordinate 160,881 of JAODAL010003131.1, forward strand.
TTTGACCTCTGGCATCAACAAGGCATTTCCGCCCACAGGATTGCCGCTCACTGGATGTTTTTTTCTTTTCGGACCATTCTCTGTAAACCCTAGAGATGGTTGTGCGTGAAAATCCCAGGAGATCAGCAGTTTCTGAAATACTCAGACCAGCCCTTCTGGCACCAACAACCATGCCACGTTCAAAGGCACTCAAATCACCTTTCTTCCCCATACTGATGCTCGGTTTGAACTGCAGGAGATTGTCTTGACCATGTCTACATGCCTAAATGCACTGATTGCCGCCATGTAATTGGCTGATTAGAAATTAAGTGTTAACGAGCAGTTGGACAGGTGTACCTAATAAAGTGGCCGGTGAGTGTATATTGCTGTTGATACCATGTAGGATCTTTTATAATGTAGAATATAAAACATAGAATTATGTGATCATATAATAGTAAAGTGGGTCACATGAGTGCTATAATAATTACTTGAACTATAATAGCCATCAATTCACAGAATTCTGCTGTTGCTGGTGGCTAATACTTTAGAAGCATTTATCATTTTGTTTAGAAATTTATTTTATTATTTCTGATTTATCTATAGTTTTAATTTACCAAGGGATTAAGATTTTGTAACTAAGTTGAGTCAGGCAACTACCTTACAAATTCTTTATGGTGTTTTCCTCTTGACAGTTGAAATTAAAATAGAATCCAGAAGTGGAAATACTATGTACAGGAGGCTTGTAGGCAAGAAGGCCAACTGCCACCGTACAGGAGTTTCCACCACGATAAGGCCGTGTTCACATGGCTTATTCACGGCGGATTTGTGAGCCAGATTGCGCTCGCAAATCCGGTGTGAATAAGGGGTGGGACGGGGGCGGGGCCGGAGCACGGCGGGGGCGCTGCTCCCCGGCCCCATAGACTGTCATTATCTACGGCGCGTACGATACCTTACAGACTGTGCATGTCACTTTCTCCCCCCGCGGCGGATTCGCAGCGCGGGGAGGAGCGACGGAATCCACTGTTCTCTATGAGAGCAGTGGATTACCGTAATTACTCCGACGGATTGGCGCCGTACTGCAGCGCAAATCCGGCGCGGAGTATGGCGCCAATCCGCGGACAAATAAGCCGTGTGAACGAGGCCTAATACAAAGAACAAACAGGTAAGTATATCTAGTGTTCCACAAAGTAAAATATCATATAAAATATTAAAAATCATGATCCTGATAGACACATGTCATAGTTCTGAATATACCGAGCACACTTACTCGGCTATATTCAGTGCTACTATAGAAAAGATCAAGAAGAAATTCTTGAGCATAGGTTCCATAGCTTGTAGCAAGCTAAGAGATGGTCCTAGAAAGGGTTTTTGCTTTGTGACAAAACCTCTTTAATCTTGTAAAATCATTGGTTTAAGACTTCACATATTCATGTGTTTTATAGGAAAATTCAGAAAGTCTCACTATTTTATAATTTCCTATAATGGTCATCACCCCGAACAGGCAGAGTAACCCTTTTTGATGGGGAATATTCCTCATACTGAATCCAGAAATGTTTCTCCTGTGACTTTGCCTGAGTTCAAGCTTCTTTGAACATACAAGGTAATGAAAGGGTTACTTTGCCTGTTTGGCTTAGTAACCATCAAAGGAAATTATTACCTCATAAGGCGAAATGTGAATTGGGACAAATCCATTTGGTCTGTATCTTATGTTGCTTTGGTTTTGTTCTAGTATTTTGTTGATTATCATATGTGTGTCTACTTTATTTATTTTTTTTTTTTACATTTTTGTGATCAGTAGTGTTCTAACATTTGGTTTTATTCATACCATTATTATGATTGTTGCTGGTAGGCCCTTTTTCTTGATAGGCGCTGTATATTTGTACACGTGTTCGTAATCGTCATTAGTATGACTAAGGGCTGTGCAAGTTAAGGGGCTTTATCATTTCATCCATTGATGGTATATAAATAGGATATGCCATTAATGTAAGATTGGTGTGGGTCACTGGAGTGAGACCCACACCTATCTCCAGAACAAACCCCAGAAACTCCAGGCCTAGACTGAAGAACCCCTTAAACAGGAAATAAATGGGCCTGTTCTTGAGATAGATGTGAGCTGGGCCAGGACAAGGCATTTTGGTGCCCTAGGCAAGCATGGCCAATGGCAATCCCCCCCCCCCCCAAAAAAAAGCCACCCCTCAGAAAAATGGCACTCCTCAAGCATTAATTCCTCTCCCCCTGCATTAATTCCTCTCCCCCTGCACTAATTCCTCTCCCCCTGCACTAATTCCTCTCCCCCCTGCGCTAATTCCTCTCCCCCCTGCACTAATTCCTCTCCCCCCTGCGCTAATTCCTCTCCCCCCTGCGCTAATTCCTCTCCCCCCTGCGCTAATTCCTCTCCCCCCTGCGCTAATTCCTCTCCCCCCTGCGCTAATTCCTCTCCCCCCTGCGCTAATTCCTCTCCCCCCTGCGCTAATTCCTCTCTACCCTGCGCTAATTTCTCTCCCCCCTGTGCTAATTCCTATCCCCCCCTGTGCTAATTCCTCTCCCCCTGCACTACTCCCTCTCCCCCCTGTGCTAATTCCTCTCCCCCCCGTGCTAATTTCTCTTTCCCCCTGTGCTAATTCCTCTCCCCCCTGCACTACTCCCTCTCCCCCCTGCACTAATTACTCTCCCTCCCTGCACGAATTCCCCTCTTCCCTGCACTACTCCTTCTCCCCCTCTGCACTAATTCCTCTCCCCCCTGTACTAATTCCTCTCCCCCCTGCACTTATTCTTCTCCCCCCTGCACTAATTCCTCTCCCCCCTTGCACTAATTCCTCTCCCCCCTGCACTAATTCCTCTCCCCCTGCACTAATTCCTCTCCCCCTGCACTAATTCCTCTCCCCCCTGCACTAATTCCTCTCCCCCCTGCACTAATTCCTCTCCCCCCTGCACTAATTCCTCTCCCCCTGCACTAATTCCTCTCCCCCTTGCACTAATTCCTCTCCCCCCTGCACTAATTCCTCTCCCCCTGCACTAATTCCTCTCCCCCCTGCACTAATTCCTCTCCCCCTGCACTAATTCCTCTCCCCCCTGCACTAATTCCTCTCCCCCCCTGCACTAATTCCTCTCCCCCCTGCACTAATTCCTCTCCCCCCTGCACTGATTCCTCTCCCCCCCCCGCACTGATTCGTCTCCCCTCCTGCACTGATTCATCTCCCCTCCCGCACTGATTCCTCTCCCCCCTGCACTGATTCCTCTCCGCCCCCCTGCACTGATTCCTCTTCGCCCCCCTGCACTGATTCCTCTCTGCCCCCCTGCACTGATTCCTCTCTGCCCCCCTGCACTGATTCCTCTCCCCTCCCCCTGCACTGATTCCTCTCCCCTCCCCCTGCACTGATTCCTCCCCCCCTGCCCTGATTCCTCCCTGCCCCCCTGCACTGATTCCTCTCCGCCCCCCTGCACTGATTCCTCTCCCCTCCCGCACTGATTCCTCTCCCCCCCTGCACTGATTCCTCTCCCCCCCTGCACTGATTCTTCCCCCCCTGCCCTGATTCCTCTCTGCCCCCCTGCCCTGATTCCTCTCTGCCCCCCTGCCCTGATTCCTCTCTGCCCCCCTGCCCTGATTCCTCTCTGCCCCCCTGCCCTGATTCCTCTCTGCCCCCCTGCCCTGATTCCTCTCTGCCCCCCTGCACTGATTCCTCTCCCCCTGCACTGATTCCTCTCCCCTCCCCCTGCACTGATTCCTCTCCCCCCTGCACTGATTCCTCTCCCCCGCACTGATTCCTCCCGCTCCTGCATTGATTCCTCTTCCCACCCCCTGCACTGATTCCTCTCCCCTCCCGCACTGATTCCTCCCGCCCCTGCACTGATTCCTCTCCCCCTGCCCTGATTCCTCTCTGCCCCCCTGCACTGATTTCTCTCCGCCACCCTGCACTGATTCCTCTCCCCTCCCCCTGCACCGATTCCTCTCCCCCCTGCACTGATTCCTCCCGCCCCTGCACTGATTCCTCTCCCCACCCCCTGCACTGATTCCGCCCCCACCCCCTGCACTGATTCCTCTCCCCTCCTGCACTGATTCCTCTCCCCCCTGGACTGATTCTTCTCCCCCCACTTCGTAAACACTCACCAATCAGGGAGCTGCTAAGGAGAGGGAGCCCGAGCTCCGCCCACTCTCCACAGCATACACTGTTCTGACAGCTTCCTGTATCTACAATACTTTTTTTTCGCAGGTATCAGGTATGTACTTTTAGGCTATGTCCACACTGCACAGGAATACGATTGTATCTTCGGCGCTTTTTGCTTTTTTAAAAGCACCGAAGATACGATTGTTCCTGCAGCCCCATAGACGGTAATGGAAAAGACAAGCTGCAGTCTACACAGCTCGTCTTTCCTCTGCTCGTCTTTTCTGCACCAGCGTACTATAGAACATGTTGTATAATACGCCGACGCTTCTCGTTTTCTTGCCGTCTTCCCATACAATACAATTGTATGGGCGACGTCAGGAAAACCAGAAGCGACCGCGGTTTTTGCACAAAGCGTGACAAAAACCGCGGTCCTGCATCGGAGAAAAAACGAACGCTCTTGGGTGGTTTTTTGTCCAATGCAGTGTAGACAGCCTTACAGCTAAACAAAATTGTAGTTAGACTTTCCGGTACTTATTAAAAGATAAATAACTAGGAATTATATGTCTTAAATTTTATAATATTGCAGAAAAAGAATAAGTCAGCACATGAAATCAATTGAGAAGTATAGTATCCGTGCATGCTGTAGTGGTCAGAACATAAAATCAAGCACACACAAAAATGACTGCCATATATTCTATACATAAAAATGTAAGGCTGCTGGTGCAGAATTTGATTACATTGTATGACACCATCTACTGCAACATTCACTTAACACACTCACCACTCTTACCTTAACATTGATTGAATTACTTTCTGCTTTCAGTACGTAGTTCCTTCTTCCTATTTTGCAGCTGATGGCCACTGCTAGTCCATCAATATAATTAGTTGTATTGTATATGTTCAAGTAAAATACTGCTTGTTCAGCTGTAAAAAAAAAACATTCATATTAACAAACTCCACAATGTACATACATTAAAAATTGTTTACGTTTTTCCATTAAATTCCATATTCAAGGGTATTCTCATTTCATGTAGGCAAAGGCTTTAAACATGTAGGCAAAGGTAAGTAAATGTACATAAAGACTATTACCAAATACATTGCTGTTCTGATTTAGTTAGAAGTAAGTCTTAACTTCTCTTTTTGTACTTAAGTTACCGGCTACTTCTCTCTGCTCTTACAGGCTGCAGCATTGGTCGGGATGATGACTTACTCACCGCTCTGCTCCTTATCTTGAAATACAGGAGCTCGTTTACATAACTTACTGACAACCTTTGACCCTTTAGAACTCTGTAGCCTTGTGCACTACAGTTTATAAGCCTCCAGGAGTCATATCACTGTAACAGGATCAGCTACAAATAGTATAGCTTAGCTGCCAATCACTGCTATAGAACCACCCATAGCCGAACCAGTGTGAGTCTGGTCTGAAGCTTGTAGTGGCTCAACAGTGAGGTGAGAAAAACCCTTTACGGTTTTGTTCACATTACTTCGAGAGTGAAGAGGCAAATAAAAACTCTTATGCAGAGAAAAGGGAAAATGAACATTTCCTGTGAGTCACTAGATTTAATTGTTCTGTACTCACAGTGCGATAATTTTCTGAAAAACACCTATGGAAAACTGGTATGTAACCACTGTATGGTATGTATTTCCACCAATAACAGGACATGCAACAGGAATTGTGCGATTGTCCCTCTTTCCTTGCTTTGGGAGATGCACACCATTCCTAGTTCCTTTTTCCAATTTGATCAGTTATAATTCTCAAAAACACAACCCAGGAAATACTTAAAGCTCAATGGCTGGACTAAAGACTTAACCCAGTAGGAGGCAACACAGGCCCCTGTGCTACTTGGGAAAGATAAAGAGGTGCAAATAATTGCTGAGCAGTAGCTCACACACCCCTCCACGATAGGAACAATTAGATGATAAAAAACTGCACATTAAATTAATACCTATTCACACCAGTATACAGAAAAGCCACAGTAAAATACATGGGGAGATTGCACAAATGAAAAAATACCAATAAGACAACCACTCACACAGCCTTCTATGCATGAGAGGGTGGTTGCTGGTATTATAATTGCACATAGATAAGACGATACAAAAAAGTGTCATTAAAGGGAACCTGTCACATAGGTTGTGCCCCACTTGCTGAGGGCAGCACAAGCTAGTGTCAGACCTGCTGTTTCCAGCGCTGTGTCCCTTATTCTGTAAGATGCTTTAGTTTTAGAGCATTTACCCCTCAAATCTTATTCATGAGCAGGTGTTAGCTCCACCCACCAAAGGCTAGCTCCGCCCACTGACGGTTATTCACATGTTTCTACCTATTCAAAGTAATAGGTTTGTCAGTTGAGGTGGGCGGGGCTAGCCTCAGATGGGCGGAGTTTGAAAAAAACTGACACTCTGAAGGACTCTTTTGGCTGAAAACTGCAGATTTGAGCATTAAATACACGAAAACTGCAGCATCTTACAGAATAAGGGACACAGCGCTGGAAACAGCAGGTCTGACACTAGCTTGTTCTGTCCTCAGCAAGGGGGGCATAATCTATGTGACAGGTTCTCTTTAATGCAGATACGTGTGCTGGACCATGCTGGCTTACAGCCTATTACGCCACTAACATTTTTTATTACTATCATTGGTCCATGTATATACACAATTGTAAAGGTAGTCACGGATATCTTTTTAAAAAAATTTAAAGCTTAGATTGTAGGAGTTGATTTTCTTGATGTTCATGTTCTCAATATTAATCTTTAATTCTTTATGTATTTTATTTTATTGTTTAATTGCTGTGGACTTTTTTAAGTTCCCTTGATACAGCAACCTACTCAGAGCCATCATTACGGGGTTTCATACAGGTAACAGTAAAAATGTACTTTACTTACTTAAATACCCTGGTGGTAGAATCTACATCTACAGGACAAACTACTTGATACAGTATATAAAAATGAACATAAGTCAGCGATATGAGTAAACAGATTCAAAAGAATCATATGAAGCTGGTATAATTTCTAAAACTATTAAAGAGGCTTTAAAGGGGTTTTGCCACAAAGTAAAATGGACGTGGGAAGCTTGCAAATGAAATAAGAAACATTTTCACCATTCATTATTATTAAAAATTCTGCCCCATTGTTGATTTAGCTGCTCCTTTAGTGATCCATTGTTTACAGCTCGCCTCCAGGAGATACGACCAGGGCTGAGAGCTACTCAGTCCTGGTCAGACATGCTCAGACATCACTTCTCCTATCAGGCAGCTACTGAGTGTTCAAACCCCAGGTGCTGTCATTCTACTCCCGTCCTCTGGGCTCCATAGTAATTAGTCAAACGGTGCAAATAAATAAAAAAGAAACCTCAATGAGGTCTGTGCATTGATAAAGAGAAAAAAAAAAACACAGGTTAAGTTCCTGCAGGGATTTGAACCGAGGACCCTTGTGCCTAGAGGCAAAAACTCACAATGCTTTACCTAAGCAGACCTTTCTTTGACTACAGAGAGGAAAGGCCTGGTGATGATATGTAATTCAAACAAATCACACACATCTCCTTCTGAGCACACAGAGCTGAAGAGCTGGATACAAGTGGTATGAAATGAGATCGTGGCAAAACCCCTCTAGCTATGCATAATCACTGAGTGTCCATTCTTATCTTGTCCCAAAAGTGCAGAAATTTTTGCAATCACCATCATGTTGTCCCTTAGTGTCTGGTGTTAGTTCACTGTTAGAACCTGTCGGTATAAATTGATGGTTATTTGCAAAAAATGGTTAAAATTGGGAATTTGAATGTTTAAAGGATACGTGACAATTCCTACATAAAATACAGACTATTGATTGTACAGATGTCACCGGACTCTGCACGTTGGACATTAAGGAGAACCTGTCACATAGTTTATGCCCCCCTGGCTGAGGACAGAACAAGGTAGTGACAGACCTGCTGTTTCCAGCGCTGTGTCCCTTATTCTGTAAGATGCTGCAGTTTTCGAGTATTTAATGCTCAAACCTGCAGTTTTCAACCAGAAAAGAGTCAGTCATTTAAAACCCCGCCCACCTGAGGCTAGCCCCCGCCCATCTGAGGCTACCCCCGCCCACCTCAACTGATAAACCTATTTCTTTGAATAGGTAGAACCATGTGAATAACTGTCAGTTAGCCCCGCCCACTGGCAGTTATTTTCATGTTTCTACCTATTCAAAGTAATAGGTTTATCAGTTGAGGTGGGCGGGGCTAGCCTCAGGTGGGCAGGGTTTTAAATTACTCTTTGACACTTTTCTGATTGAAAACTGCAGGTTTGAGCACTAAATACTCAAAAACTACAGCATCTTCCAGAATAAGGGACACAGCGCTGGAAACAGCAGGTCTGACACTAGCTTGTGCTGCCATCAGCCAGGGGGTATAAACTATGTGACAGGTTCTCTCTAAGGATATGTCTACACAGCATATGTTAAAATTGGCTTCCAAAATCTGGTGGCATTTTAACATCACTGGAACATGTTTTTTGGTGCAAATTTGCACTAAAAACCTCATTTGGTTTTCAGGTTTTCCCTGGACTCTGAATTCTGAAAATCTGACGGCAATCCTGTGAAAGATCCAGCAGGATTTTTAACCTCACTGGAAAAAATCTATGCTGTGTAGATTATGGCACGGATTTTTCCTTGTGGTCTACCCAGCCACGGGCATAATCAGATTTACGGCGGATTTTAAATACGCCGAAAATCAGACGAGACTCTAGTGCTGTGTAGACATAGCCTGAGAGTTTATTCACCAACATACCCTATCATGAAGAATGCCAGACCACCAAAGAGGCACTTTATAGTGATCTTACTTTGACCAATTCATATGTTGTGTTTTTGATGACATTGTTGGATACAGTTCTCACCAAGAATTATTTTCTATTTGGTGATAGCTATTACTTGCAGATGGAGAGGACCTCAATGAGGTTGACTGTGGTTCCAAATTATGCTAATTTATACATGGCATCCTTTTAAAAGATGTATTCATAATTTCCCTTTTGCACAGTACATCATCAGTTGGCTGCACTATATTGATGACATCTTTGTCTTCTGGTGTAGTGCAGAGGGTGAGCGTCATAGTTGTTGTGAAAGCTCAACTGCCATCAACTTATTTCCTTTTCAATGGCCAAACATCAAGAAAAAAAAATACAGTTTTTAGATATAGAGAGTAATAAAAATAATGGCCATTTAGATAAAATGTTGTACTCAAAACCAACAAAGCGCAGACATTTGTTACATAAAAGTAGTTACCCTGTGCCTAAGTGTTGAAAGGCTTTTCCAAAGGTCAGTTCATTAGAGCAAAAATAACAAATCTGTTATGACAGAAAAAAAACTTACTAAGATTAGGGGGAAAGATTTACTTTTATCTCTACCTATGATAAACATTTTGATATTATTCGTAAAACAATCAATAGTAACTGGCATGTATAACACAGTGACTCTAAGTTTAGTTACCTTTGATACAGCATCCCACAGCATATTATTCTTTGCTTAAATACCCTTGCCATAGATTGAAAAATGAATGGGGAAACACTAATTCTGAAATACCCCTTAAATATGGTGAAAGTACTATTGCTAGAGATTTCTATGAAGCACGCCATCAGGTCAGTGACCTACGATGGTGCGTGCTTGAAGAGGCTTTTACCCAGGATAGTAGTTCCCTACAATCCAGATTGCTACAGCGTGAAGCCTTCTGGATCTACAAATGGGATTCAATAGTACCAAAAGGATAAATGAAAGCTTTAGTCTAAGATTGTTCATTTAATCAAAAAGAAAAAGTTTCCTCCAGATTCTTTTTATTTGATTTTTTACACGATACATATTTGATATTAAAGTGTTAAGTATGGATTTTTTGTAACATTGATTTCTCACGTGCCATGCTAAGTACAGTGAAGGAAATAATTATTGTCCCATAGAAAACTTATGGAGGGAGTTGAAGCTCCGAGTTGCCAAGCGACAGCCTTAATGATTTAGAGATGATCTGCAAAGAGGAGTGGACCAAAATTCCTCCTGACATATGCTCAAACCTCATCATCAACTACAAAAAACATCTGACTGCTGTGCTTGCCAACAAGGGTTTTGCCACCAAGTATTAAGTCTTGTTTGCCAGAGGGATCAAATACTTATTTCTCTCAGCAAAATGCAAATAAATTTATATAATTTATACAATGTGATATTCTGGATTTTATTTTTGATATTCTCTCTCTAAGGCTATGTTAACACGGCTTATTTCGGGACGTAATTACGTCCGCAAATACGTCCCGAAATACGTTTCAAATAATGAACAATTAGATTAGCATTGATTCCAATGTAAAATACGCCTCGTCGTTCACACGAGGCGTATTTTCGCGATGTATTTGCGGGCGTAAATACGTCCGTAAATACGATCGTAAAATTAAGTCCCCTGTCACTTATTGAGGCGTATTTCGCAACGTAAATCCCCATAGTAAAGAATGGGGATTGTATTTACGACGCAAAATACGCGCCACACTTTGTGACACGTATTTGAAACGTATTTCGGGACGTATTTGCGGACGTAAATACGTCCGTAAATACGCCCTGAAATAAGCCGTGTGAACATAGCCTAAATGTTAAAATTAACCTACTCTTAAAATTATAGACTGTTCATGTCTTTGTCAGTGGGCAAACTTACAAAATCAGCAAGGGATCAAATATTTCCTTTACTGTAGTATTTAAAGCAATACATGTTCAAAAAAGAGAGTGGAGTCCCTTGAAGTGTCGCTTCACAGATGTGCTGATGGTTCAGCTGCTATCCTAGAATGGAATAATAAACCACTTGGATTCTTTGCACCAATGTAATGAACTGATCCTTGACAAACGTGTTGCGGGTTAATAAAGATATTCCCTGTATGTAGGAAGAAAATGACTGTATACCTTTATTTGAACGATTTATAAAGATATACAGTATATGTACTGAATTTAATGACTAGTCAAAGTGATTTATTGGTAAATGACTATATACTGGGATAGAGAGATGCCCAGGGAAATTGGCTGGCAGCTATACGTTCTACTAAATTGATGGTTGGTCACATTTGAAGTTGTAAAGGTGTAGGAGACACTGGTAGATGGTTGTACAAGGATCTGACAAGAGGAGAGCAGAGATGAAGGTCTTGTTCATATCGGAGACTGTATGGGGGAGGTATTTTGAGAAAAAGCTACAGATATATGGGGAGGACAGGTTATGGAGAGCCTTATGTGCCATTGTTAGTAACTGGAACTAAATTTTCTGGACAATGGGTAACCAATCAAGGGAATGGCACAGGAGAAAGGTGGATCAGCCGGGTAGCAGGGTTAAGCATTGATGAAAGGGGAGCAAGAGTGCTGGATAGGAGGCCACAGAAAAGGGTGTTAGAGTAGCCTAGGCGGGAAATGGTGAGGATATGCACAAACATGAGTACGAGTAAAGGAAGGAGACGACAGTGGATTGTTGGACGTGCAGTTAGAAAAACAGGGCAGAGTCAAAGGAGATCCTGAGGCAGCAGACTTGTTGTACTGGGAAGAGCATGGAGGCATTGACACAGGGCAGTTCCTAGGCTAAATTTCACACGGGGTGAGGTGAAGAAATTTCGCCTCCCCTCCCCCCCGTGACATATTGCACCGCTATGCAACACATTGCATCACCATAAACCAAAGCCAAAATATACAAGAAGCTTTACCACAATGTGCTACACATAAAACTACTAAATAATAGTCATACAGTTACCAAATAACACCACTACACAAAACCAGAATCCCAAGACCACTAAGACCACATATAACCAACACACAGTGACCGAATAATACCACCACACCATGACTACATATCAACACCACATAGTGACCAAATAATAAAACCACACCATGACCACATATCTCCACTATATAGTGACTGAATAATACAAACTGACCATTACTTCTTATAAAACATTATACTACAACCAATATTACCAGCATACTGCGACCATACTGTGGTGGATACCGGCTGTACACAGGCTCTGCAGACATATAAATGATTACAGTCAAGGTATATCTAGTGACTCACAGGTGACGTCTCTGAAAAGTTGTTCTCTTTCTCTTCTTCTTCTTTTCCATGTGTCCAAGGCGCCATGACGACTACTCCCGACTCTTCACTGTAAAATTTACAAAACAAATATCTTAAGACTCCTCAATTTAGCAGCGCTTCTGTACCAATTCCTATCTCTATATAAACTCCCTATCTATAGCAACTCATATGGTAGCCATGTAATATGCCCCCTGTAGCCCCATAGTAGCCCCTATAGCCGGGTAGTAGCCCCGGTAGCCAGTTGATGCCCCCCCCTGTAGCCAGTTGATTCCCCCCCTGCAGCCAGTGATGCCCCCCTGTAGCCAGTGATGCCCCCTGTAGCCAGTGATGCCCCTCTGTGGCCAGTATATGCCCCCCTGTGGCCGGTACATGCCCCCTGTAGCAGGTACATGCCCCCCCTGTAGCCAGTACATGCCCCCCCCTGTAGCCAGTACATGCCCCCCCGTAGCCAGTGATGCCCCCCTTGTAGCCAGTAGATGCCCCCCTGTAGCCAGTACATGCCCCCCTGTAGCCAGTGATGCCCCCCCCTTGTAGCCAGTGATGCCCCCCTTGTAGCCAGTGATGCCCCCCTTGTAGCCAGTAGATGCCCCCCTTGTAGCAGTAGATGCCCACCTGTAGCCAGTAGATGCCCCCTTGTAGCCAATGATGCCCCCTGTAGACATATGCGCCCCTTGTAGCCAATGATGCCCCTTGTTGCCAATGATGCCCCTGTAGCCAGTGATGCCCCCTTGTAGCCAGTGATGCCCCTGTAGCCAGCAGATGCCCCCTGTAGCCAGTGATGCCCCCTGTAGCCAGTGATGCCCCTGTAGCCAGTGATGCCCCCCTGTAGCCAGTGATGCGCCCCTATAGCCAGGGATGACCCCCTGTAGCCAGTGATGCCCCCTGTAGCCAGTGATGCCCCCCTTGTAGCCAGTGATGCCCCTGTAGCCAGTAGATACCCCCTTGTAGCCAGTGATGCCCCCTGTAGCCAGTGATGCCCTTGTAGCCAGTGATGCCCCCTGTAGCCAGTAGATGTCCACTTGTAGCCAGTAGATGTCCACTGTAGCCAGTGATGTTCCCTGTAGCCAGTGATGCCCCTGTAGCCAGTAGATGCCCCCCTTGTAGCCAATGATGCCCCCTGTAGGCAGTGATGCCCCCTGTAGCCAGTGATGCCCCCTGTAGCCTGTAGATGCCCCCTGTAACTAATTAAAAAATAACAAAAAAGTACTCACATGGTCCCCGCATCCCGGTCCGGAGCAGCTGAGCAGTGTAAGCGGCGTGACGTCATCACGCTGCTTAAACTGCACGCAGCGCCCACGGATATACTCGGCGGCAGAGCTGCCACTGCCGCCGAGGAGATCGAGCGTCACAGGGGGCGCGGTGAAAGCCGGGCGAACCCTGCGACGCTGATACAGGGGAGGAGTCAGGACGGTCACGATCCGTCCCGTCTCCTCCCTGCAGCTGCAGGCTCTGCGCGACTGTTGTAAAACAGCCGCGCAGAGTCAGGGGGCGATCCTACTACAAATATAGAAAACGGAGTTCATCATTTTTCTACTTTCCCATTCAATATCCACATCTGATCTATGTATCTGTCAATGCAGGGCCGTTCCCAGGGGCGGGCGAGGTGAGCGGTCGCCCGGGGCGCCGAGGCTCCGCTCACCCAACGGGGGGCGCCCCGGGCGACCGCTCACCTCGCCCGCCCCTGGGAACGGCCCTGCATTGACAGATACATAGATCAGGTGTGGATATTGAATGGGAAAGTAGAAAAATGATGAACTCCGTTTTCTATATTTGTAGTATGAGAAAGCAGGAGTAAGAGAAGGTACAGTAGCTATAGATCAGGGGTGTCAAACTGGCGGCCCTCCAGCTGTTGGGAAACTACAACTCCCATCATGCCCACTGTTATAGATTATACAAATGCATAATGGGAGTTGTAGTTTCCAACAGCTGAAGGGCCGCCAGTTTGACACCTGTGCTATAGATGATAGACATTCTAAGATCCTGGAAGCCAGAGAGCTAAGATTTTGTCCAGATGTGACTATGTAATGCATCTTCTCTGCTGCATTCTCTTGATAAAATATATTGATTACAGTTAACTCCCCGTAAAAAAAAAAAGCAGACTGTCCTAAAGATATATATATAAATATATATATATATATATATATATACACAGTTGAAACAAGAAGTTTACATTAACTATATAAAAAGACACCTATGCATGTTTTTCTCACTATCTGACATGAAATCAGGGTAAACCTTACCTGTCTTAGGTCAATTAATATTACCAAAGTTATTTACATTTGTCAAATGCAAGAATAATGAGAGAATATTAAAGGCATTTTTATTACTTTCTGCGAAGTCAAAAGTTTACATACATTATGATTACCATGTCTTTAAACAATTTGGGACGGCCCATATGATGACATCAAGTCTTTGGAAGCTTTTGATAGTTTTATTGGCAACATCTGAGTTAGAGACACAGCTGTCTAAAATGTTTTGGATATTCTTCCACAAGTTTCTCACAATAGTTGGTAGGAATTTTGGCCCCTTTCCTCCTGACAGAACTGGTGTAACTGAGCCGTGTTTGTAGGTTACCTTGCTAGCACCTGCCTTTTCTGCCTTACCCATACATTTTCAATAGGATTGAGATCAGGCCTTTGTGATAGCCACTCCAAAACATTGACTTGGTTATCCTTAATGTAGAAAAAGCGATTATTCTCCAGTCCTTGTCTTCAATTTAATTCATTATTCATATTTTGCATATGTCTTTATATTGGTGCTTCTGGTTTTTTTTTTTTTTCCCCTCTTCACCTTTTTTTTTTTTCCCTCTTTTTTTTTTTTGTTGCTGTTGTGTGATCATGTGATCCTGTAGAGGATTATGGGATTTTTTATATCGGTTATATAAGGAGAGTTGTATTTGTGCATTAACATGCTATGAATAAGGGTCTGCGGTACCCGAAACGCGTTAGCTGTAATGGCTAATTTTAATGTATGACAATAAGATTATCTATATTTTAAATTGAAGACAAGGACTGGAGAATAATCGCTTTTTCTACATTGTCAGTATTCCCCTTTTTGGATCCAAGGTTTCTTCTCCACGGTTCCTTGCAAGGATATACGCCCAATTTTGATTGCTGGGAAACCTTCAGAGAATGTATGGAGACCTGATGAGTGGTAGCGGACATAGTGCTTCTGTTTACTGATTGGTTATCCTTAAGCCACTTTGCAACCAGTTTGGCAGTATGCTTTGGGCCATTGTCCATTTGGAAGACCCATTTCCGCCAAAGCTTTCACTTCCTGGCTGATGTCTTGAGATGTTGCTTCAGTGTTGCCACATTGTCTTCTTTCCTCATTATACCATCTATTTTGTGAAGTGCACCAGTCCCTTCTGCAGCAAAACAACCCCAGAAAATGATGCTGCCAGCCCAGTGTTTCACAGTTGGGATGGTGTTCTTAGGCCTCCAAGCTTCTCCCTTTTTCTACCACATGCAACGATAGTGAACATGGCCAAACAGTTCAATTTTAGTTTCATCAGACCACAGGACAGGTCTCTAAAAATGTAGGTCTTTGTTCCTGTGTGCATTTGCAAACAATAATCTGGCTTTTATATGTTTCTTTTGGAGTAAAGGCTTCTAACTGGCAGAGTGGCCTTTCAGCCCATGTTGATACAGTACTTGTTTCACTGTGAATACTAACACGATCTTACCAGCTTCTGCTTACATATAATTGCTTGTACAGATGAACGAAGCACGTTCAGGTATCTGGAAATTGCACCCAAGGATGAATCAGATTCGTGCAAGTCCACAATTCTCTTCCTGATATCTTGGCTGATTTCTTTAGACTTTCCCATGATGTTACACAGAAGCAGTGTGTTTCTGGTATGCTTTAAAATTTAAATTTAATTAACTCAGAGGCTTCCAAGGACACAACATCATCATATTAGCTGTCCCAAATTGTTTGACTGCATAGTAACCCTACTGTATGTAAACTTTATAAATAATAAATAAATAATTTTGGTAATCCTAATTAACCTAAAATGGGTAAGATTTATTCTGACTTCATGTCAGATGGTGAAAAAAACATGCATGTGTCTTTTTATATAGTGTATGTAAACTTTTGGTTTCAACTGTGTATATATATATATATATATACAAAAACACACACACACACACACACACACACACCACCACCACCCACACCACACACACACAACATTCCTTTTCCCCCAAAAAACACTTAATTTTGTAAAAAACGAAACAAAAAAAGGATGCATAATAGATAAAACCACTATAAGAATCTGATATATAAAATGATCATGTTAATTTAATCCATACAATTAAGAAAAAATAAACTTCAAAAAACCATTTCAGAGTTGCCTGAACTGCATTTTTCTGTGAGTCTCCCACTTTACAGGAGAGTTTGCAAGTAAGATTAATAGAGAGAAGGAGTGGCCTGTCAGAATGGGAGTGGTTTATTAAAGAACATGTGGTCTGTAAATGGGGCATGGATCATAAAAAGTTTGCTAGCCACATTTCAAAATCTCCCTGAAGAAAATTGTCAAAACTTGGCAAATATGCTTTAAAGCAGTTGTATAACTTTTCTCTGCTGTGTCCACATCATTCAAATATTGTGTACCTTTATCATCTCCATGTGGTTCAAAAGTGGCAATGGAATTTTCTGGGTGGGCAACCAGCAGTTTACCTTCTTGATTTTGAAAATAACGTGGTATTCCACCATCATCTTCATTTAGTTTGAAGGCATCTACTTCATCTGTAATTACAAAGAAAAAGTATACTAGTACAATCAATAGGATCTCTTCACATTTACATGTGTGGCATCATCAGATATATAGGTTTATATTATAAAAAAACAATACAGTATATAATTCCAAATATTGCTATGTGTGTACACAAAATTGTATATGATATATTTATATTGTGGACAAAATTGTTGGTACCCAAAAATAAAACCAATGTTTTTGATGTATCCTCACATCAAATAAAAATTCAATAATACCTTGAGAGAAATATGACAATGACACCACTCGAAAAAATGCATTTAACATCACAAAAAGTGGACATTGATAAAAAATTGGTAATAAAAGAGACAGGGTGGACCTATCGCCTGAAAGCAATACAACCACATGGTTTAAATGAGCTATTGTATGTTGGGTGCTACATCTAACTTCTTAATTAACTCCCTCTATGAATATTTCCCTTTGTCATCTCTCACTATATCTATCATTAAATTCTCTATGGCATTTAGGGAACATTCCATGGGCATTTTGACAGGAAAGTCCTATGCTTATATATGGATTTGTATCCATTATTGCTATTTATCTGTACAATATTATTTTAAAAACAAAACAAAAAACTTGATGCTTGATTCCTTTGTGAGTCTGAGAGACAACCCAATCGGTGTGCTAGTTTTTATGTTAACATGGTATATTGTATTTCGTTGCCGGCATTTATCCTTTTGCATCATAATATTCTATATTTATACTGTATGATACAGGCTCTGAGATCCTGAATGTGCTACTGTATCAATATCATAGTGATCACATTTAGGGATGAATTTCTTTATGTAATTTAGGACATACCAACTCTATAGCACCTTTGTATTAAATGGGTTTATTTCCCATATCTACAGTTGAAACCAGAAGTTTACATACACTATATAAAAAGACACATATGCAATGTTATGAATAAACCTTCCACGTTTTAAGTCAATTAGGATTACCAAAATTATTTATATTTTCCATATGTTAGAATAAGGAGAGAGAGACAATTTTAAGGCATTTTTATTACTTTCTGCAAAGTCAAAAGTTTACATACGTTTCATTAGTATTTGGCAGCATTGCCCTAAAACTGTATGACTTTGGTCAAATGTTTTGGATATCCTTCCACAAGCTTCTCACAATAGATGGTAGGAATTTTGGCCCATTCCTCCTGACAGAACTGGTGTAACTGAGCCGTGTTTGGAGGTCGCCTTGCTCGCATCGGCCTTTTCAGCTTTGCCCATAAATTTTCAATAGGATTGAGATCAGGGCTTTGTGATGGCCACTCCAAAACATTTCCTTGGTTATCCTTAAGCAACTTTGTAACACTATCTATTTGGTTCCCCCAGTAACCGACCTGTTTACTCTTTCCCCCCTGCTGTTTATTCTATGTGATAGCAGGAGGTAAGGTCATCACAAAGGTTGTGGCAGCTCTGTGCTGGCCAGAAGTAAAAAGCTTGTTTTTATCTGATCTTTCAGACAAAAGCTTGTAATTAGTACGGTTTACTTTAGATAAATCTCATGCTAGCAGTTCTGGAAAGCTTCTAAGCTAATCTAAACTAATTAGCAGACTGAAAACACTGAGTTGAATACACATAGTGAATGCAAGGAGCTCATATGCTAATTACAGACAGTCTGACCAGGAAGTGACAGGATGCATCTATGAAACTCTGTGGGGAGACAATCCCTTTAACTTCCTGGCTGATGTCTTGAGATGTTGCTTCAGTGTTGCCACATAATCTTCTTTCCTCATAATGCCATCTGTTTTGTGAAGTGCACTAGTCCCTCGTGCATCAAAACAACCCCACAACATGATGCTACCACCCCTGTGTTTCACAGTTGGTATGGTCTTCTTAGGCTTCCTAGCTTCTCCCTTTTTCCTCAAAATGTAACGATTTTCATTATGGCCAAACAGTTCAATTTTAGCTTAGCTTTTTCCTGGCAGAGTGTCCTTTCATCCCATGTTGACACATATGTGTCTTTTTATAAAGTGTATGTAAAGTTCTGTTTTCAATGTATATACTGCCAATACGATGCTGTTGAATTCAACATGGATATTAAGATCTAAATATAAAGTGTATTTGTATGTATATGGGATATTA